>VDFB02015307.1:0-39520 GCA_007258455.2 Sequoia sempervirens | reverse complement strand
CATATATATTTCCTCTTCCAAAATCACCATGGAGAAAGGTTGTCTTAACATCAAGCTATTCTAAATGCAAATCTTCAGCAACCACAATGCTTAAAACAATACGAATAGAAGTCACTTTAACAACTAGAGAAAAAGTCTCATCAAAATCAATACCCTTTTTCTATGCAAATCCTTTTACAACTAATCTAGCTTTAAATATTTTCTTACCTCCATCGTCCTCTTTTAGCCTATAAACCCATTTATTTGGTAAAGCCTATTTACCTGTAGGCAACTTCCATAATTCCTAAGTCTGGTTTTTCAGCAAGGAGTCCATTTTTTTTCCATTCCATGCTCCCACTGAACCTTGGTATCCACCTGCATAGCTTCATCATAATATTCTGGTTCACCAGCATCAGTTAACAAAATAGTATATAAAGAGGGAGAGAATCTTTCTAGAGGTCTACTTATCCTTGAAGATCGTCTAACAGGAGTTTGTGGTATTTGTTATTGTTGTTGTTGCCTAGCATAAGGAATCATTGAAACATCATTGTTTGGAATATCATCCAACACTGCATAATCATTGTATTTCTTCTCATGCTGTAGCAACAGATCTTTGTACAACACTTTCTCATTGAATATGACATCCCTACTTCTCACAATTTTTTGATTTTCAAAATCTTAAAGCCTATAACCAAATTCATCAATGTCATATCCAACAAATACACATTTCTTTGATTTTGTATCAGGCCTGGTTCTATTTTTAGAATCTACATGTGCAAATGCTTCACAACCGAAGGTTTTGAGAAAAGAATAACTCACCTTCTTACCTTTCCATGCTTCCTCTAAAATACCACAACCCAAAGGATTAGAGGGACCTCTATTAATTAAATAAACAATAGTGTTTACAGTCTCTGCCCGTGCATTTTTAAAGGCAGCCCAACATGCAATCTCATAGTCTATGCATGCTCCATTATTGTTCTATTCATGTCCTCAACCACTCCATTTTTCTGTGGAGTCCTTAGAACTGTTTTCTACCTACGAATACAATTAGAGGAACAATAATATTCAAACTCTTTGCTGCAATACTCACCACCATTATTAAATCTGAGATATTTTATCATTTTACCCATCTCATTCTCAACCAAGCTTCTCAATTTTTTAAAAGTTTCAAATACATCAGATTTCTGCCTAAGGAAATAAATCCATACCTTCCTAGTTGCATCATCAATGAATGTAACATAAAACAGAGAGCCACCGAGAGAAGATACCTAAGCTGGTCCCCATACATCTGTATGCACAAGCTCCAATTTCCCATCTTTCTTTTGCTTCCCATCCTTGAGAAAACTTACTCTTTTTTGTTTTCCATACACACAACTTTCACAGAAATCCATATTAACACATTTTAGACCTGGTAAAAAATTATTTGAATGAAGTACTTTCATACCTTTTGCACTCATATGCCCAAGTCTATTATACCATAGTACTGATTTAGAGTCTACAGCAACTATATGATCTTCTACCTACTGAACTGTAGCAACTGTTCCTGAACATTGATATTTTTCTGTAACAATTAAAGTAGAAGGAACAGTATGACCTATACAAAGATATAAGGTGCCTAGTTTCACACCTTTTGCTACCACCAAGGAACCCTTTTGTGACCTTCCAATTTTTATCACTAAATGTAAAAACACAACCTTCATCATCTAGTTGCCCTACTAAAATTAAATTTTTGCTTAACTTTGGAACATGCCTTACCTCATGTAGTAGCCAATGATTCTCATTCTGCAACTTAATCTTGATTCTTCCCTTTCGAACAATCTGACAGGGTTCGTTATCTCCTAAATAAACCAGCCAAAAATCCCCTTGGACATAATCAAGAAAATAACTTCTATGGGGGGTAGCATGAAATGAAGCCCCTTAATCTAACACCCAAGAATCATCAGCATTATCAAGGGAAAGAATCAAAGCATCCTCATTAGATTTATTACTTACCACATTTTCCTCTTTATGTCCTTCCTTTTTGACTTCTTCTTTATTTTTTTAAGACCAACAATCTTTCTTCAAATGACCTAGCTTACCATAGTACCAACAATCCCTCTTATCTCTAGATTGGGACCTTTTGTCCTTTGATTTTCCTCATGACTTCCCATGATTTCCAGAATTGTTTCCTCTCTCCTTTGTTCTGCCCCTGCTTTCTGCATTCAAAACATTGCCTCGATGTGGATGTTCCACCTTGTTTTTCCTATGAATTTCTCATCAAAATAACACCAACAACATCATCAAATTTCAATGTATTCGGAATCCGTAATAGAATTTAACAACCATTACTAAGATAATTCCAACTTCGTGCAAAGAACATAGAATCAAAAAAGAGCCCTAACTTCTTTGATGAAATTCTACTTTTATAGAAGTTAATTGACTGGTGACCATATTAAACACTTTAAATGATAAGTAACTGACCCACCTTCTACCATTTTCATATTAAATAAACACTTCATAAGAAATACCTTATTTGAAGCGGAAGGCTTTTCATATAACTTCACCAGGGTTTCCATCAACTCTTGAGTTGTTTTTGCTTTTGTAATATTGAATGCCACCGATTGTTCCAGGTATAAATGAATACTACCAAGAGCCTTTCTATCCAAAATCTCCCAGTTCTCATCAGACATTGCTGTGGGTTTCTTGGTTTTCCCTTCCAATGGCTGCCATAAATCCTTCTGATAGAGATAGTCCTCCATCTGCATCTTCCATAACTGAGAGTTCTACCCATTAAACTTCTTTACCTTCTTACCCTTATCTGCCATTGCTCCCACTCAACTGTGAGACCTTCCTATAGACAATAATCAAAAAATAAACTTCTCTAATACCACTTGTTAGGGTTAGAAAGGAAGATATCTAACAATTAAATGCAGATGTAATTAATAAATAGATAAACTAAAACACACATAGGATAAAACATAACACAAAAATTTAACGTGGTTCACCCAATCCGGGCTACATCCACCAAACCGCAACCATCTAATACTTTTATTATCTAGTGCAAAACTTATTACAATCTTGCGAATAATCGCGTTTTTCATCATACTGTAATACCCATCCGAACCCATTTTTAACAAGCTGAGAAGCTTCTAGATTTTGGGTTCTACAAAATTGAGTTCTTCCTTTTCTGTTGATTTTTTCCTTTTTCGGTGATTTTGGGGTGTATAATATACCATGGGCTATACAGTATAGCATGATCAGTTGCCACATACCAACATCTATCTCCCTTTTCCCTCCCCACCCTATCTCGTTTCGACTTTTCCTTTATTCGATACCTCCGACGGATCCTTTACTTCTTCCTCTATTTTCTTCCACCTTTTGTCTCCTTTCTACCTCTACTCTTCCCACTCCTCTACCTCCTTAACACTAATGGTCCATGTGCTTCCAACTGTTCGATTTAGCACTAAACCGTTCTTTATAAACATTTATTTTCAAACATTTTATTTGTGGACCTCATAAAACCTGGCCATTTTGCATCCCAATAGACCCTACATTCTGTTTGTAGGATTTGCACGCAACAAACATCTGGTTTCAAAAAGGAAGAGACAAAGATCAACTTTTTGGAGCATCTCCTACTCAAATTTTTCACAAGAAATGATTTTTTAGCATCTTTTATGAGGTATAATGGAGAGCAATAGTTGTTGGAGGAAAAAATGCAAGAGAAATCTTACAAAATAACAAATTGAAGCATATAGACAAAGAGATAGAGAAGGTCATCAGAAGAGAAGACAAGGTATGTTAAATATTGGTGAATTTGAGCCCTATGGTCTTTCAAGTGAAGAGGAAATTGAATATGTTCAAGGCGAAAATGTTGAACATGATATTGAAATTGGGAATGAAAATGTTCAAATTGATATTGAAAATTTTCGATGTGAAAATGTTGGAATTGAAGATGTTGAACATGATATTCAAATTGGGAATTAAAATATTGAAACTGATAATGAAAATGTTCAAGGTGAAAATGTTGGAATTGAAGATGTTGAACATGATATTGAACTTGGGAACGAAATTATTCAAATTGATATTGAAAATGTTCAAGGTGAAAATGTTGGAACTGAAGATGTTGAACATAATATTGAACCAAGTATAAATTATGTTTCACCAGATTACATGAGAAATGAAGAACCTTGTGTGGAAGAAAGGAATATTCCAAATTTAAGACCTTTGAGAACCCCTAAATGCTTTTTTCAAATTGATGGGAACATTATAAGCAATTTTGAATGCAAAAGGTCAACACAAACTGTTTGGTTGTGGGCTACAAGAATTTTCAACCAATATTTTAGTGATAAGACATTGACTGGTCAATGCCATTTTTTTGTGCAATTGCTAAAGATGCAAAAGATGAGACATTTGATAGCTAAATTGAAGATTCGTGTGAACAAGAAGATTGAAAAAAATCTATTATTGTCAAAATTCTTTTTAATGCTCTCAAGTGTATTGGAAAAAATAACAAGGAAAAATATAAGAGAGTTGCTTGGAGAGTCATTACAACCACCCCAGTAAGCCATCAATTGAAAAATTCTCAATTTATGAAAAAAACTTGTATTGATTTTGAAATAAATCATAAAACTTTGGGTAGAGCACTTGCAAGAAGAGAAAGAATAGATGATCTTCTTCAAAATGATACATGGGCTTTTGCTAGGAGGCTTCCACATGTTGATAAGAAGCTAACCGATAATGTAAAGCAAGTAATTCAACAATTTTGGCATGATAACTCTAGAGTATCACCCAATGCAAAGGATGTTTTAAAGTTAAGAATTGGAAATCAAGACTATAAACTGCATGCTAAACATTTCTTGGAATGAAGTCAACCAATGTTGTTCAAGAAATTTATTCAAAACACATCCAAATATGGGAATATTACAAAAGAATTTTGAAGGTTTGAAGCCATTTTATTGTGCACCTCTTAATATTAATAATACTTATTGATACAAATACCATGTGGATTTTTCAATGTACCATGAACTATTATGCTATATCCATTCTACTTTGCATACTAATGAAATGTTGCAGGAGTGTGGTGCAATGCATCTTTCAAAATCATTAAGGGACTTGCTAGATATATTTTTATGTTCTAGAGATGATGGTTTCTTTTTCTATAGAAATGATTGTCTAAATGCGAAGTGCTCACAATGTGGTTGCTTGTCAAAGTTTGTTCAATGTTTTCATCAGGGTTCCAAACATGAATTCGAAAATAAGATTTTTGAGAAAAAAGATATGAGATAGTCAAATATACTTTGCAGAGTGGAGGTGAAGGTTCTAGATGCGAGTTGGTTACAAAAGAATGCAGTGTTGCTAATTTTATTTCAGATTTTAAGGACAATCTTTTCTACAAGTATGCAAGGCATAGTCATAGGTCTCAGTGGTTTGATCAACAATTCAGGATGTTTAAGGACTCTTTTCTGATTGACACTATTATATTAGTGGTTGATTTTGTAGAAAACTACACATTGCAACCACAAAACAAGGTACAATCTCAATATTACAATTCCATTTAGATTTCTATTTTTGTCCACATAGAATTTATACACACACCTGATAGTACAGAGGAGGATTGAAAGATAATTAGAGAGTGTCATTTTTATATGAGTTCAATGATAGATCTCATTCATCTGAGTATGTTCAACATTGTTTCGAGATTTTTTTTGAGTTCTTGCAGGAGCATGATATAGCACTGGACTGACATCTCATTTGGTCAGATAACTACACAGGTCTATTCAAGAATGCTTATATCTTTTATTGGTTGAGTAGAATGCATGTAGAGAGAGGTGTACCTCACATTTGGAATTTTTTTTAAGTTGGTCATGGGAAAGGGGAGCATGATGAAATAGGTGCATGTGTAAATATAACTCTAGTTAAAGAGAAATTGAAGATTTCAGGAGAAAAATTTAGTGATGGACATTCTATTGTTGATTGGTATAGTTCAACATTGTCATAGGAAGGGACACTTGATTCAATAGTGCATAGATTCTTTTTGTTGGTTGAGGAGGGTACAGTGGGAGGTAGATTTGATTGTCATATAATCAAAAATTCTTCAAAGATGCATTCATTTCAAAGTTCATATGTAAGCACATAGACCATTTGGACATGAGAGTTGGCTTGTTTTTTTTAGAGTTGTATTCAGTACGAGTGGGTGGATACATGGGTTCCACAATATCTAACTCCTTTATCTCAAACTATATCCATGACAAATGACACAATTGAAAGTTCAATTGATTATGATAGACTTTCAGATCTACTACAACTAGGACATGTTTTTGTAGTTGATGCTCTGGAGGGGAATGAAGAGAGATCGGACTAGTGGTTGGCTTGATTTGTGCAGTTAAAGCATAAGCTAACACAACTAATGGAAGTTGATGATGGGTTCATGTATCCTATAGGTTTAGTTGTGGTTTTAGGAACTTGGTTGCAAAAATACATGATTAGAAAGAATGGCATACCTACATTTGAAGACTACGAGGAAAAAAAACCATTCTCATGTATTTGCACCTTGTTATAGCAACAAATGTTATGTTTTTGAAACATCATGCCAAACCAAAGATAAAACAACTATGGACACTTAGTAATGTTGATCATGAAGAAATATTGGATACTCTTAAGCAAAGAGATGACCCTTCAAGCACACTTGAATATCATATTCAAGAATGGAAGGTACAATGCTTAGGTTCATTATGCTTAAGTTCATTAGTGTTCTTTATTTAATACTGATATTTTGCATACTATTGCAATATAGGTGTCTTTAATAGTGATATTTGGTATGTAATTTTGTGATATTTTTGGCACGATTGATCATGTACCCACTACAACAATAGTTAGCTTTGATATTTTTGAAGAGGTATGTGACAAATTACAATAATATAGATTGGTTATTCAAAACATCTTTTATAGTTTGCACTACCATCTCATCATCAATTAGGTCATTTAGAATAATATAGATTGGTTATTCTAAGAATGTTTTATAGTTTGTATTACTAATTCATCATCATTCAGGTTGTTTAGATTAATATAGACTTGTTAATCTAAGCATCTTTTCTATTGTGAAAATATAGATTTATCATTTGATAACTTTTGAGATATTTTTGGCACAATTGATCATGGACTTGTTGCAACAATAGGAAGATCTGATCCTTTCAGAGAGGTATGCCACAAATTATAATAATATAGAGTGGTTATTCTAGAAATATTTTACTACTTACATTACCATCTCATCATCAATTAGGTCATTTAGAATAATATAGATTGGTTATTCTAAGCATCTTTTATAGTTTGCATTACCAACTCATCATCATTCAGGGTGTTTAGATTATTATAGATCTATTAGTATAAGCATCTTTTCTATTGTGACAATATAGATTATCATTTGACAACATTTTTGATATTTTTGACATGATTGATCATGGACCAGTTGCAACAATAGTCAACTCTGATCCTTTCAGAGAGGTATGCGATAGATTACAATAATATAGATTGGTTATTCTAAGCATCCTTTATAGTTTGCATTACCAATTCATCATCATTCAGGTTGTTTAGATGAATATATATTTTTTAGTCTAAACATCTTTTCTATTGTGACAATATAGATTTCTCATTTGACAAATTTTTCTGAGGTCATTGCTTGTAGACTTGTCCCACACCCTCTAGTGCATTTCTCTCTTGAAGTCTTGCAATCGATAAAGACCTTGCAAACCCCAGTGGATTATTTTCTAGGAGTTGAATTCACATTCATAAAATTTTATGGTTTCATCAAGGAGCCTTTCTAGCTCCCTAAGTTTGTAACAGATAGAGTTTTTTCTTGAGAAGCATGCATTCTGTCAGGTAACTATTGTTGAAAATGTTTATAGCATCAGAAGGCACAAGATAGGGATTTAGCTGACTCCCCTCACCATTATAAACATCTAGGTAACACTAATAAAAAGGAAGGGATGGTAGGTACTTATGAACAAATTTGCGCACTTGAGCCCAGTTCTCATTTGTGACGCATGGAGCTACAACCTAATAAGGCACCTCCCAACTATAAAGCATGAGGGTTAGGATTATTTTGAATCAAGGAATAACCGAGCCATAGAAAGGCCAAAATTGTACATCAAGTTATCCTACATACCATTTAATTGGCCACCATGGCTTGAATTTTATGTCAAGATGATAGAGTACCATCTGAGCCATCTAATGGGCAAGCCTCTAAGTACATAATTGAAGCATCTAGGATGGTTGGAGAGAAAGAGGGTGGATTTTTGGAGGTTGTGACAGGAAATGAAGAGCCTCAATGCCATGTATAGGGAGGTCCAGCCACATGATGAAAAGTTTGATAAAATTTATGGCAAAGATGTTGACACTAAGTATAGTAATCTTGAGATCAACCAAGAGATTGAATAGGGAGAGATTTCACTCTACACTTCCCAGCCTCAAGAGATCAACAAAGGAAAGGGGTCGAAATGGAAGGACTTATAGGTCACACCCTCTATCAGCACCAAAGAAAAGGGAAAGAGGACCCAACGATCCCAAAAGAGGTTTGTTGTGGCTACAAAATGCCAAGTTTCAATAGGATTGGTCACCAAGGGATCTAAATCTATAGGTTCCACTCATACAAAAAGGAAACAATTCTAGTAGCTAGGTGGACCCAATGCACTAGCCAAAGGAGAGGAAGAATTGGAGTCTGCTCTACTAAGATATTTGGATTTTGTGGCCCAAGTAAGTTTTTCTCCCCCTCTTCTTTCTGCCTCTGCATCTTTGGTCGTTCCTCCACCCTTGTCTCTAGAGAAGAGTCCTCCATCCATGGATTCTGATCTTTTCATTCTAAATGAACCCTCGACAATATTCAACAATGATCCCCATGAGGTAACCTCATGTGTTGAGTGAGCATCATCTACGTTAGCCATGATTGATTCTTTAATCACCCTGTCAAGGGCCCCCACTAAGAAAGCTAAAGCATCCATGTTGGAAATTTCACCGAATCCTTCTATTTTTGGGAAAATGTCACTTTTTTGACTCACTTCCCCTTTCACTTTGATGGGTGTTCCCCCTCTACAGTTCCTCTATGTTATCCCATTGTTTTCTATGATTACACTCCCCTTCAACTCTCTGCAGTCCCATACAATCAAGGCTTCTCATTCTGTCACACTATTCAGTCTCCCTCTGGGTACTTCCATTACTGCATAAAGCATTGACACCCAAGAGATTCTATGAGGTTATTTTGATGTAACAAAGCTGGCCTGAAAGGCTAGAAAATAGAAACCATAGATTAAAAAAATTTAGCAGAACCAACTACTAAGAAGATTGAGGCTTGCTAGTGGAATTCCTTGTTGATTGCTACCATGAGGTTGCTAGTATCCAAGCCAGAGGGAGAAATACAAATGGAAGATTACAACATCAAATCTATGGGCCTGGATCTAAGTGAAACTCACCCACATGACAAGGTGGTTCTGGCTAAGGCCACCAAGAAAGTGGTCTATACTGATTATGAGAAGCTAGATAAGAAATTAAAGAAGCATGAAGCTGAGCTGGTAAATGTAAAGGACACTATGAATAGGCTATAGATAGAAATCAAAGATAGAAAGGTGGAAATGGATCGTGTAAGGTAAATAGTGGATCAGTAGGGAGAAGCAACTAATTTTCTCAAGGAGGCCCAAAATCAATAGGGTCAGCTTTATGCCAAGGTAGAAAAGTTAAGGGTTGAGCCTTTTTGCTAAATGTCAAACAAATACAAAATGTTGTATCTAGGAAAACATGCAGGAAGAATTGGATAGTGTCCAATCTCAAGCTTCTGACAATCTAAGAAAGGCCTAAGCAGAAATAGAGAGGGAAAAGAAAGAAAAGTAGGAGATCAAGTCCATTCTACAGACTCACGACCAAGAGGTCTGAAGGTTGAAGTTTGAACTACAAAACACCCTCTAGGAGAAGAACTAGATGGAGGAGAATATGAAGGTAAGGGAATCTCAATTCCATTAGGAGTTGGTTGTTGTGCAAGGATCTGAGATCCTCCTAAATTTGAAAAGATTGATATCCACACATTGGGAAAGCATCATAGTTGCAGTTGTTGCTCTAAAGCTAGTCTTGTAGTTTCTAAGGGATGCTTAGGAATTAGACAAGAAGGTTGGCCCAATGGCTGACCAAACTCTGCAAATTTATGCTCCTAAGGTTGGAGAATTAGAAAACTTGATTTCTAGGTTTTGAAAAGAAATAATTGAAGAAGCTTTAGGAGGCACATAAATTTTTGATTAAAGGGTCGCCTCAATGAAAGAAAGTGAATTTTTCAATTGCTATAAGGTCACAACAAAAAGAAAAAGAATACCAAGCAGTGTTGAATAGAAAGGTCAATGAGATCGAAAAGGATTTCAATGTTCTGATTGATTTCAGATTGCCTGCCCTTTTTTCACTAGATGGAGGAATGCTATCAATCAAGTAGATAATAGATGCAATATGACATAAGGTCTAGATTTTTACATAACTCCCAAGCATAAGCCCATCGCCCATTGTTGATGAAATCTAGGAGATTCTTCCCCTTTCTCAAATCTATTACCATATTGGGGTTGTTTCATACAGATGGGGAGGTGTTTCTTTTAAAGAAGTTTTTGAGTTGGATCAAGCATATGAGATTCTCTGCACTATCATCTAGCTCACTAATTTTGATTTGGAAGTACAACACTCCACCTTCCTCAAACTCCAAGAGTTTCCAGAGCTTTAGGTTCACACCTTCGCAAGTGAAGGCCCCTGTGAGTTGCTAGAACTGTAAAGAATTTTTTTCTTTTTAATCTTTTTGGTTTTTGACTTTTACCTTTTTCAACTTCGAGAGAATTCCACACTTAATGAAGAGAAGACTGCTCCAAAAGGCACACAATGTGCCACGT
The DNA here is from genome assembly GCA_007258455.2 of Sequoia sempervirens. Classification (NCBI taxonomy): domain Eukaryota; kingdom Viridiplantae; phylum Streptophyta; class Pinopsida; order Cupressales; family Cupressaceae; genus Sequoia; species Sequoia sempervirens. The sequence continues at coordinate 28,658 of VDFB02015307.1, read as the reverse complement.
GGTGGCTGCACGGCTTTTGTATATCACTTTCCTTTTGGGCATGAACCACACATGTATTTTTGGCAGGGATTTTCTTCAAAGCCATTCTCATAAATTTGAGATTGCTTTCCCACTCAAGACGCCATCTATTTGTTTAGGAAGTTTGTGTTTTGTGGAATGATCTCTTTAGGAAAATTTTATCAGAATGCAGTGGGTGTCTTGTCTTTAGGGTGGAACTTTCAAGTTAGTTCCATCAATCTATATGAATGATCAATCAGATTTTTTCCAAGCTATGTTAGAATCTGATTTTTCTTGTTGCAATCTTTGCTAAATATCCAAGCCATTAATAAAATATTTGGGACATAATGAGAAAATATTTTTGCAATCTGATCAAGATCTAAGATGAGATCATAGGATATTAGGTGTAGGCACTTGGGAGTTTCTACTTTTGGAATGTTGGTGGTGGTGTTCTCTTCTTCCAGTTAAAAATAGGGGTTGGTAGCATAAGTAAAAGGAGTTTTTTTAGTTAGAAAAAAGTTACTTCAAAAACCTTTTCGAAGCAGATAGATCTAGTAGGGAGTTTTTATGTTTTCAAAAGTAGAAATTTTTATAGAATACTGCTATTCTCTGGCATCTTATATTTTAACTCAAACTATCATCAGATTGGCATTCGACCTTTATTTTTTAGTTCATTTAATATTGAAGTTCAATCTATTTAGAATAAATCTTTGAAACTGTGCATGTTAAGGCCTTTGACAAATTTCTTCTTTATGTTTTCATTCATGATTAAAAACATTGTGTTAAGCTCATTTTAATAGTTCAGGTAGCTAATTTGTATGTTGTTAAACTTCTATATTGAATGATAACTTTCGGAAATTGAATTATGTCTATTGAAGTTTTCCATTTTCTATAAAGGTTATAATTTTTTGTATTATGTCATAAAGGGAGAAAGGGCTTCTATAATTTTCTAGACTTTTCTATTAACTTTTAGAGTTTTCTTATGTCTGATCAAACCTTAATGGGTGCTTCCCCTGGGGAGATTTGAAAGACTACACTATGCTTTTATTTAGCCTTTGTTGCTTGTTCTCTTCCAAACAATGAAGGGTCTGTGGCATTTTGTGTCAATTATATCATTCATAGGAAATAATTTGAGGTTTTCAATGTTGTAAAAGATTTGGAAAATCACCAATTTCATGTTTTATTCACATTTCTTTCTACCTTTTTCTCCCAACATAAAAAAGATTTGGATTTCTATAAAAATCCTAGAGGTTTTTTAGTGATGCACAAATTGGTCCCCCACTTGCTAAATTTCCTATAAGATTGTCAGAGAGGCTCAAGGTTTGTTGATCAACACTTATCCAAGAGGTTTGCACTACACACATTAAGGGTCAAGCCATTATCAAAAAGGTTTCTCTTTATCCTGATCTTATTAACAAGGCCTATTATCATGAAGACTTCATGTTGTTTTTGAACTTCCAAGGAAGGTAACTCCCTTTGGTGAAAAATAATGTCTATATTAACCATATTCATTCCTTGAACTAGGGATTCTAGTTCATTTGGACTTTATTAGGAGGAACCACAACTTGTTGTAAGGATGTTTGAAGAATACTATTGTAGTTAGGTGAGGCTTGAATAAGATTCCATAAGGATATCTTAGTAGGAGTATTCTTAAGTTGTTCAACAAGATCATGATCCTTTCCATTATGTGAAGGCAAGCGAGGAGCACTAGGAAAGATAGGTTGAGTTAATGGTAATGAAATGGGAGTGGATTTTTGTTGTCTATTATTCCTTGTATTGTGTGTGTGAGCAATGGTATTGTAACTCAGTTGTTGTAAAACAATGTTACTATCAAGTTTCCGTGTAAAGTTCAAGATATCTCCTGGAGCTAATGGTTTATTTTTAGTTAGTTCTAAGGCAAGCACAAGCTTGTTTTGAACTTGAGGTTGGTGTGAGGGTGAATAAAGGATAAGTTGAGGTTTGATTAAGTTAAAATCTCTTTAAGCCTTAGTGGATGATCCTTGTGAGATGAAATCCTCAAGGACCTCATCTAACATGTCAAGGTCATCACTACTAATGGGATTGAAGGGTATGCTAACTTGGAAAAAGAGATTTGAAATGGTCAAATGACTATGCTTTTTGTTAAAATTATGTGTTGTGCACCTTGCATAATGATTATAATGTTTAATTTATTATTATGTGTGTGGTGCACCTAGGGGTACCTAGATGGACATGCATCACTAGGAGTTATAATGTTGGGGCCTCTTTATGTTGTATGTAACATTGGGACATAATTATAAAATGTAATTATTTAATATTGGGGAATAATAAAATATAATAAAGTACCCAATATTCAATGTGGGGTCACATGATATTGTAAGTTCACGGTTTTGGGCACATGGTTTATGTAATATCATTTGGTGGTTTTGTGGGAGCTTGTTTCTATAAAAGAAACCAAAAGGGTAGTTGTCTAGGGTTGGAGAGTTTGTTGCAGGTTAGCAGGTTGAGCTTGTGCATGTGTGAGGGTTTGAAGCATGGCATGGGATGTGTGGATTCATGCTTGGTCATATGGAATGCATGGATAGCTTGTGCTTCAGAAGTGTTCATGGAGTCTTTGAAGATGTATTGTAATGGTTTTTCATTGTTGAATAATACATGGAGTGTGGTTGTCTTTGGAGGCTAGATTTTTCCCTCTTGAGGGTTTTCCTAGGGTATAGCTTGTGTCATCTTTCATGGGTATGTTGTCTATTCTCTTGCATGTTGATATTGAGTATTTATTTACATGTTTTTAGATTTGGGTTATGTGGAAATTGTCACTATATGGCTGCAAGTTTTCCATACAAGTGGTATCAAAACTTTGGTTGTGGATTGGATAACCCTAGGTTGCATGAGAAAATGATAGACAATGGCAAGATATGAGGGTTTTGTAGGTGTTTTGTTGCAGATTTGAGGGTTTTGGGTTTGTTGGTGTGATGGTTTGTTTACAGATTTGGGGTGTGATAAATTTTGGAAAAATAGGGCTTCTTGGTTGTGCATTCAAATGGGAGTTTTGTGGGGGGGAAATTTACAAATGACCTCCTAGGACAAAATGGACCTCATGGTTAGATTCGGGTTGGACGAGAGACGAATTTGATATATAATTTTCCCTATTTTGGTTACTAGAAAAATTACAATCTTTTTTTGTAAAAAGCCCTATTTGTAGGTTGTACAAATGTCATTCTTCAGAAATTAAAAATTAAAAATTAAAAAAAAATCTGAAAAAAAATTATAATCATGTTGGCATTTTTATCCTACAAAAACGAAAGAAAAATTAGAAATTAAAACCTGATTGAAATGGCTAAAAGAAATATTAAAAATCAAAGAATTTTTTCTATTGGGGTGGTATGAGGTCTACAAACCCTGTATCCTCTACCCTGCGTAGCCCTATCATGTTGGAGTATAGAGCCTATACCTTTAACTACCAGTTTCTAATTCATGTTGGCCCTTTGAAATTAGGTTTTGAATTAAATAAAAGTTCAATGGTGTATAAGTTTTTAAAGAAAATCTTATGTATATAAAGTTGAAACTAAACCTAGTGGTTTAACCACTCCCTTCATAAATCTTTTAAAAGGCTCTTGAAATATTAAATATTAAAAGAAAATTTTCCACTTTAAAGTTCAAAAATTTAAATGGATTTAATTGCGGGGTGGGGTCCACCAAATTTTCCCTATAGTCAGATTGGAGTAGTTTTATTCCAAGAGGCATAACTTTCACTCAAGATGTCGGTATTTTGACTTCTTGGATTCATTGGAAAGGTGACTCAGATCTCTACACTGTGGTGTTACAAATATTTCCATATTTTGTAGTTTTGATAGATTTTTTTGAGAGTTGATATTGGGTGCATATAGAGTCAAATTTTGGACTTCGAATAGTTGACAAAAAGCTTGTTCAGAGTACTACATAGTGTATCAGGTTTTGAGTTACTTTGACATGCTTTATTTTCCTTTTTTCTCACCTAAGCTGATTATGGGTCTTTTTGACTATGGAGATATTATGAGCTTATGGATAATTGGATTTTTGTGATTTAATGTTGGATTCATTGTATGCTTAGTTGTACATCTTAGATTATTCTCTCATTTGACATGGTTATTAGTATATGGTTGGATTTTCATGTTGCATTGTTGTATCTACAAGTTGTGCAATGTTGTAGGCAATCTATACTTACATGTTGCATTTATTACTTGGACATGGGTTGTCTCTGTCGATTGATATTTTAGTGTTGATGCATGTTCAGTTTTTGGTGGCCTAGTTTAGTCACTTGGTTTGCTAGTTTTGATGTCATGTTGAGGAGGTGAGATGGTATTACTAGGTACAATCATGCTATTTTTGTGTTGATGCATGTTTAGTTTTGGTGGCTTGGTTTAGTCACTTGGTTTGCTGGTTTTTGATGTCATGACAAGCCTTGGTGGATGATCCTTGTGAGATGAAATCCTCAAGGGCATCATATAACATGTCAAGGTCATCACTACTAAAGGGATTGAAGGGTATGCTAACTTGGAAAAAGAGATATGACATGGTCAAATGACTATGCTTTTGTTAGAATTAGGTGTTGTGAACCTTTAAATAATGCTTATAATTTTTATTATGTGTGTGGTGCACCTAGGGGTACCTAGATGGATGTGCATCACTAGGAGTTATAATGTTGGGGCCTCTTTATGTTGTATGTAACATTGGGACATAATTGTAAAATGTAATTATTTAATATTGGGGAATAATAAAATATAATAAAGTACCCAATATTAAATGTGGGGTCACATGATATTTTAAGTTCATGGTTTTGGACACATAGTTTATGTAATACCACTTGGTGGTTTTGTGGGAGCTTGTTTCTATAAAAGCAACCAGAAGGGTAGTTGTCTAGGGTTGGAGAGTTTGTTGCAGGTTAGCAGGTTGAGCTTGTGCATGTATGAGTGTTTGAAGCATGGCATGGGATGTGTGGATTCATGTTTGGTCACATGGAATGTATGGATAGCTTGTGCTTCAGAAGTGTTCATGGAGTCTTTGAAGATGTATTGTAATGGTTTTTCATTGTTGAATAATACATGGAGTGGTTTTTTTTTGAGTTTGAGTTTTTCGCTTTTGAGGGTTTTCATAGGGTATATCTTTTGTCATCTTTCATGGGTATGTTGTCTATTCTCTTGCATGTTGATATTGAGTATTTATTTACATGTTTTTAGATTTGGGTTATGTGGAAATTATCACTATATGGCTACAAGTTTTCCTTACAAGTGGTATCAGAGCTTTGGTTGTGGATTGGATAACCCTAGGTTGCATGATAAAATGAAAGACAATGGCATGATATGAGGGTTTTGTAGGTCTTTTATTGCAAATTTGGGGTGTGATAAATTTTGGAAAAATAGGGTTTCTTGGTTGTGCATTCAAATGGGGGTTTTGTGGGGGGAAAATTTACAAATGACCACCTTGGACTAAATGGACCTCGTGGTTGGATTTTTGTTGGCCGAGAGATTAATTTGATATATAATTTTCCCTATTTTGCTTACTAGAAAAATTACAATCTTTTTTTGTAAAAAGCCCTATTTGTAGGCTGTACGGAGGTCATTCTTTACAAAATAAAAATTAAAAATTAAAAAAATATGAAAAAAAATTATAATCCTGTTGGCATTTTTATCCTACAAAAATGAAAAAAAAATCAAAAATTAAAACCTGATTGAAATGGCTAAAAAAATATTAAAAATCAAATATTTTTTTTTTATTGGGGTGGTACGAGGTCTGCAGACCTAGTATCCTCTACTCTATGTAGCCCTATCATGTCAGAGTATGCAGCCCATACCTTTAACTGCCAGTTTCTAATTCATGTTGGCCCTTTGAAATTAGGTTTTGAATTAAATAAAAGTTGAATGGTGGATAAGTTTTTAAAGAAAATCTTATGTATATAAAGTTGAAACTAAACCTAGTGTTTTAACCACCCCCTTCATAAATCTTTTAAAAAGGTCTTGAAATATTAAATATTAAAAGAAAATCCACCACTTTAAAGTTTGAAAATTTAAATGGATTTAATTGCAGGGTGGGGTCCACCAAATTTTCCCTATTGTCATATTGGAGTAGTTTTATTCTAAGAGGCATAACTTTCACTCATGATGTCGGTTTTTTGACTTCTTGGATTCGTTAGAAAGGTGACTCAGAGCTCTAAAATGTGGTCTTATAATTTTTTCTATATTTTATAGTTTTGATAATTTTTTAGAGAGGTTATATTGGGTGCATACAAAGTCACATTTTGGACTTTGAATAGTCGACGGAAAGCTTGTTCAAAGCACTACATAGTGGATCAGGTTTGGAGTTATTTTTCCACGCTTTATTTTATTTTTTTCTCACCTAAGCTAATTATGGGTCTTTTTGACTATGGAGATATTATGGGTATGTGCAAGATCATCATGGAAAAAATAGGTCCTTAAGTGGCAAAAAAATTAGAAAAATCAGATTTAGGCAACTTGACGTAAAAATTTGAATAAGTTATCTATATTATTTCAAAAATATGTAAGAATAGAATTTGTAGAAAATTGAATATAGTTTATAAACTACTAGGTTTGTTTAAAAAAAGAAATCTATTTGGTGAAAAATTGAAATTTCAATGCAATAGTACTTAAATTTCAGGGATAAAATAAGAAGTATGTGTCTGTCTGACCACCCTAACCACAATAAAATGAGAATAGTTTTTTATAAGATTTTAGATATAAGTAGAGGACTCATGTCCTGATGTGATGAATATTTTTTTGTAATTTTTTTCCAACTAAATAATTAATTATGAATTTTTTATTACAAATTTTCAAAAATATAAAAAAATCATATGTCTGGCCACCTTAACTTGGTCAAAAATTAATGAAATTAATTTTTTTCTTTTTTTAATACTATAGTGAGTGAAGCATAGAATGTGACACATGTTTTGGATTCAAAAAATGTGATATCGTTTGAAAGCTATAGATGTTTTTCAATCAGTCTATCAATAAGGACTTTAGTCATAATTTGAATAGACAATAAATAATAATTACTTATTAAAATCAAAGTAAAGTATAATTTATATTGGTGGAAAGCTAAGAATCTCCTTTAAAAACCCTTTCCATTTCATCAATTTTGGGTTAAAAAAAGTCATCAGCCACATACCCATAATATTATCACTTTTTGGCCCATCATGATCTTGTACATACCCTTATGAGCTTATGGATAATTGGATTTTGGTGATTTAATGTTGGATTCATTGTATGCTTATTTGTACATCTCAGATTATTCTCTCATTTGACATGGTTATTAGTATATGGTTGGATTTGTATGTTGCATTGTTGTATCTACAAGTTGTGCAATGTTGTAGGCGGTCTATACTTACATGTTGCATTTATGACTTGGACATGAGTTGTCTCTACCATTGATATTTTAGTGTTGATGCATGTTCAGTTTTGGTGGCTTAGTTTAGTCACTTGGTTTGCTGGTTTTGATGTCATTTTGAGGAGGTGAGATGGTATTACTAGGTACAATCATAATATGAGACCTATATTGTTGACTATGATTATGCAGATATGTGGACACAGTTGGGTTGAGTTGGTATATTTGGTGGTGATCATGGTGTCATGGATGTTTCTTGTGCATTAGAGACTTTGGCATGTCATGATAGTTTATGCAACTAAATTTTTAGTGGTGTTTGATTGGATCCTAATTCAAGTTGTGGTGGTGTATCTTCTTGGTTTGGGGAGATTGGTATCACAATGTCATGGATAGCTTGGTTACATTGTTCAGTGGGAGCTTGTGATAGTGATGGATGGGTAGTGATGGATATGATGGTTTGGTAGTGTATCTTCTTGCTTGAGAGGATGGTTATCATGTTGTCATTGAGAGCTTAGATTCACAGATATGGTGTGAGCATGTGTTGTTGTTGTGTGCATCATGATGCCATGGGATTTCTTAGTATCATGGTTCATTAGGAGTGTTTGGAAATGATGTGGATACATTGTTGATTATGGATGGTTGTCTTCAGTAAGGGTTGATTGGTGTCATCAATGAGCTGTTGGATTATGTGTGCTATAGTGAGAGTTCATTGACATCAGGTGCTAGAGATGTTGAGGTATTGTTTATGACTTGTTGGTTTTTTGACAAGTGATCTTTGGTTGTATGATAGTTTTGTTATTATTTCATGGTATACTCTTGATTACTGGTTTAGAGTTGTGACATGGTACATGTTATGATGATTTGAGAATGTGATTTTTTTTTTTAGAAGATGTGATATCATGGTGTCATGTTTATGTTCCCAATTTTGCAGTTGGAGCTATGATTTGTATCTTGGTTGGTTATCTTTGTATTGAGTACTTTGATCATTTTCTTGGATTTTAGCATCGATTGATTGGTTACAGGTGCTCATGGATACTTGGAGACATAAGTGAGGTTGGATTTCTCTTGTAATTAGAGACATTTGCTTGAGATGGTTACTCTTGATGAGATTTTAGTAGGAAGTCTGAGGAGCCTACACCTTGGTTGGATGTGAGTTCAACATGTACCTATGATGAGAGTGTTCTTGGTTGAGTCATGATGACTTGGATATCCTAGAGGAGCATTCTCATTCCCCACTCTTGGTCTACTTGGTGGTTCACTTGAGTACCAATATTACCCATTTTTCTTTCAGGTGCATTATGTTTATGATTTGTCTTCTCATGGATATGGATCTTGAGCCATGGGTATTTGGCTCTGGAGGGTTCATTTGAGGAGTGTTAGAATGTTTATCTCCTTGTACATGTTGGGTTTAGGAGATGGTTTATTGGGTTGATTTCCTTGGTTTGGGAATGGTTACATTGAATTTTATTTTCTTGTTTTGAAATGCTTACACCCATGCTTAGTTACATGATACATATATTATGTTTGATCTTGGTGATTGGATGGTTGGATGTTGTTATGGATTTTGTTATGGGGTGTTGTGGAGGAGATCATAATTGACATAGTTGGCATTTAGAGATGTGTGTAGGAGGACATGCTACAGGTATTTGGTTTGTAGGTTTTACATATCATTGTGGATGTTCCTTGGTACTACATGTTTACATATTCTAAGTGATGTTAGTAGACTCAAGGTATGTCTTGATCACTTGTGATGGTGCCTTCTTTCTGGAATGTTAACAAAGCAATGCATTGAATGCACTCATTCTAGATTTGCATTCATCTAGACATTTCCCATGCAGTGGAAGCTCCCAGATGTGTATGCCACTCTTTGACAGGTTTGCACATGGAGTTTGTTATTGCGGTTTATGGGTGGATATGTGATGGCATGAGTTTACTATGTTATGTATACCTTGGAGGTATGGATAGTTGGACATGTTTCCATATTCATTCTGATGATGTTGACATCCTGATGGAGATATTTGTCTGATGCCATATTCCATCAGTTTTAATTGTCCTGTTTTATACGGAGCGATCCTACAATGCCATGCAACGCCTAATTTATTATTATGTGTGTGGTGCACCTAGCGGTACCTAGATGGATGTGAATCACTAGGAGTTATAATGTTAAGGCCTCTTTATGTTGTATGTAACATTGGGACATAATTGTAAAATGTAATTATTTAATATTAGTGAATAATAAAATATAATAACGTACCCAATATTAAATGTGGGGTTGCATGATATTGTAAGTTCATGGTTTTGGGAACATGGTTTATGTAATACCACTTGGTGGTTTTGTGGGAGTTGTTGTGCATGTTTTGCACACATGCCTCATTCAGAATGGGGATCCTCTCTTCTTGTTGCCTTGCTAGGTAGTTTTGTGTCATTGCCTCATTTTATGTGCCCCCGATTTTGGCATCTAAAATGGTCAACGAGACTCATAGTATCATTTCAAGTCGACCATGTTTCACCTCGCAAAATTTTCTAAGTCCTTCGGGTCCTCCAAGTCTGCCCTATATATTTCCTTGGTCAGATTTCCCTACTCGTTCAATTCACTTTTTCCTTCATTTTTGACTTTGGAGACAAGTTTCCTATGAATTTGGGATGTTTTTGTGGTGCCTAAGTGAACTGACAAGGTTTTGTTAGGTTTTCAAAAGTTGAGAAAATTTCATTCCGGGACCCGGATCCTCCGTTGCCATTTTGAACTTTTGTTAGCCCTCAGGGACCTGACTCCTCCATGGCCATTTCTAGGACTCCATCCCTACGTGACTATTTTCAATTTCTGCCAGCTCCTGGCGACCCGACCTCCAAAACTTGGCTCCTTCATGGCCATTTTCTGGACTCTGTCTCTCCTTGGCCATTTTGACCCTCTACAAGCCCTCGACAACCCGGCCTTTGGGACCTGAATCCTTCATGGCCATTTCTGGGACTCCATCCCTCCTTGTCCATTTTGACCTTCCGCTAGCCCTCGGTGACCCAACTCCTTTGTGGCCATTTATGGGACTTTGTCCCTCCTTGGCCGTTTTGACCTTCCATCGGCCTCTGGCGACTCGGCCCCTGGCGACCTGGCCTCCGGGACCAGGCTCCTCTGTGGCCGTTTCTGGGGCTTCGTTCATCCTTGGCCATTTTGACCTTTCGTCAGCCCCTGACAACCCGGTCTTTGGGACCTGACTCCTCCATGGCCATTTCTAGAACTCCATCCCTCCTTGGCCATTTTGACCTTCCTCCAGCCCCCGGTGACCTAGCCTCTAGGACATGGCCCCTCTATGGCCATTTTTGGGACTCTATCCCTCCTTGGCCATTTTGACCTTTTGCTAGCCCTCGGCAACTCGGCCTCTGAGACCTGGCCCCTCTGTGGCCTTTTTTGGGACTCTATCCCTTCATGGTTATTTTCAACTTCTGTAGGCCCCCAGCGACCCAACCTTTGGGACCTGGCCCCTTTGTCGCTATTTCTAGGACTTTCCTTCCTGACCATGGTGTGGTCATTGCCATTTCAAATGGCGGTGACCCTCCGTCCTTCCCCTTCCAAGCTTCTGCTTTTTTTTTAAATGGGTCAAATCTTGTGGAATTTTTTCTTGGCACTCTTTCTTCCCCTTTTCCCATGTGCTATAATTGAAAAATCTTGGTTTTTGTGAGGTCCAAGAACTTCCCTTCCAATTTGTTGTCCCTCGTTCACTACCTACCCCCCTTGGGTCCGCATTAATGTTTATGGTCCAAATGAGCTCCAATGACAAATATTATGATCTTTCAATGATGCATGGATGGATCTAATAGGGAGTTTGTAGGATTTGACTAAAATTTTCCTTGATTTGTGTATGAAAGCACTTACGACACTTCATGTATGCAGGATTCAAAAAGCCTACCCCGAGTCCATCGAGGAGACCCATTGAGAAAGCTTAAACAAGGAATGCACATAGCTCCTATCACCATTCATTTCATGTTTTCCTCTGCCCCTATTACCTACCAACAGGATCAACATTAGAAGAATGCCTATGCCAAGGAAGTCAATGAAAAAAATGCAAGGGGGTGGCCTTGAAGAAGGCACGAGGGAGATGTCCTACTTTTCACCAGATGATGATGACCTATCCCCTGAATTAGGGGAAACCAATCCATTGATGCCAGTCGTCGATGGGCCCATTTGATCTGATGAAGAACACTACAAACACATCAAGTAAGAAGGCAGCTTTCAAGCAGTCTTGGCTATAGTCAAAAGGGCAATTAGCTAAATGACAAAACTACTACAACCCCTAAGCACTAGGTTACAAAATAGGGAAATGACAAAGATCTATTTTAAATTGCTGAATATTGTGGGGTAGGTGAAACCCTAATGAAATCAAATCTAAGCCACACAATGTAATTCAATCCTATCCATTCATTCAGGCTTTGGAAAACTATAAATAGGGCTCTTCACCTCATTTGTAAAGAGGTTAGAGATTTGTTGTAAAAAGAATTTGCAGCAATAGAAGACAACATTGCATGACTTTATGGATGTTCTCTTTGAGTTTTCTCATCTTTCATGCATGGTTCTACCTTCCATAGTAGTTTTAGTTGTAGATTCTTGAATGGAAGTGATAATGGAAATTGTTGTTATGGTATTTTATGAACTTTTATCCCATACTTTTAGCACTTGTTGATGACAAACTGCTATCTAAAGTTAGCCTGGGCTTCTTCATTTTAATGCTACAAATTAGATCAATTGCATGTGCATAATGTGCATGTGCAATCTAAAAATTTATAGTCCTTAGAAGATTGCACTAGTTTTGTGTAACTGTAGGTTCCTCTTGGCCAAGAAAAACTTAGTTTAGGGAGTTTGTCTACTATAGCAGCCACCATGATCACTGTTCATTTGTAGTTTTAGATCTAGGAACCTTCTCTCTTCCCTGACCCCTTTTTACTTTTTTTTAATGAGTAACCTTGGGCAAGGTTCATTGCACATTGTAGAGCTAAATCCAATGATAAAATGGAGTTCAAGACTATTGTTTGAACCTACAACAAATGCACAACAACTTCCCCATCTTAGGAACTCCATTTCAAGACCCAACTTCCCATGCTTTGTAACTCATCCATAAGTCTTCCTTGTGATTCCAGCAAAATCACATAAAACAGCTGAGATATTCCAAGCACTGACAAGACCTAACATTAGAGACCTTGGGATAGTGTTCTACAATTTGATTGTGGAAGATTGTCTTTCAGGAGAGGTGATCCATCTATGCATTAAGTGTGTTGAGAAGTGCATAAAAGACACAACAATAGAATTGGCGCTAGAGCAAGGCATGACATTTTGAGGACACAATAGAAGGATGAAAACACAATCTCAAGTCTTTGAGTGATGAAGTAGATCAAGTGGAAATTCTGTCCACCAGTCATCAAGAAATTCTTCCTCTTGAAGAGTAGTTGTGCACAATGGACGATAGGAATTTTGGTGAGTCCTTGGAGGGATATTGCATAGTGGATTTTGGTCCCCTTGATGAGGTGCCATCATTTGATGACTTCTTTCTATTAGGGGCTATATTGTGGAGGTACACCAAAACTAAAGAAGAATACATTATAGAAGACAGTAACAATGAAGGCATACCACTTGCCCCTCTCCTTGATGAAATACTAGATCCTCTAGAGTGGGAGAGGGGTTCCTTCTTTGTCTACAATGATGGTTACCAAGAAGAAATGACTGAACGCCACGAGGAATTGCATTCACAACAAAGAGAAGAAGATAAAGAAAGAGGTGCTAAGATGGATACCAGTGGAAATGAAGCACCTAACCAACTACAAAATGCATCTTGGAGTCCTTCCACCATGATCATTGTTGATCCTCCTTCATATTCAGATGGCTGCAATAGGACAGATTCATGCATGTCATCATCCCATGACATAGAACATCATGAAAGTAAGGTCGACACCTGGGAAAGGAGATGGGATAACATGCTACCCCTTGAATACAACAATCAAGAAGAGGCTTGGGCAATAGAAACCCAGGTAGATGAGGTGTACTTCCTTGAAGAATAGCCAATGGAGGTTGTGGATCCCACACGAAGATTAGAAGGGTTGTTTTCTGCCCCGTTCTACCAGTCTTATGCAAGCTTAATGTCCGAAGTGTTGCACCCTCAACTACGCCCGCCTAAGGTTTCCAATGCACCTATCGACAATGCAGTGCTTGCTCTCGATTGTCAAAGGTTGCCACCTCTGCATGATGAAATACAAGTTCTATCCTTCCTTTCCCTTGTTAATTTTCATAGCTGCATTTATCATTTTTGTAATGGGAGTGAGGGATGGAAAACATGTTTATGGATTAACCATGGGTTCAACGAATCACCTCAATTGCTACTTTTACATGATGCTGTGATTAAGTTTGAATGCTGCAATGTTGAACTTCTTTTTCCTAAGTATAAAGATAAATATGCATGGTTAAAAACTGTAACAATCGCCCATTTGCTTGTGCATGCACTGCAAAATCTAATGAATGCTAATGTCAGCTTGCCCTTCCTGAACATAATGCTTTGTAAATATTTTTGTACATAGCCCGTTTTGAGTAGTGTAGGTTTCCTATATATACTTCGCTTTCCTACTTTCCTTAGGTTAGTTGGTTTGTTGTTGGTTGCTTGCTTTAGAGTAGTTTCTTCATTGTTTTCTTTCGATGTCTCACTTTGGTTAGTGTAGGTGTTTTCTTTCACTTTGCTTCTATTATACTACTACTTTACTTAGGGTCCCTCTACTTTTGGCTGGGCACATCTGTGCACACAACAACCATACTTATCACCTGGGGTTGTTCAATGTATTTCTCTGTCAAACTCTAATCAAGTTTTCAGAGTGGACAGTGAAGGTCTTCTGTTAGTGTCAAGTGGTCTGGGTGTTTGATTCAAAGAGGATACGTTATTGGTTGGTCTAATTCTGATGTATTTAGAATCTTATATCTCTCACATCTTAAGAATTTGATAGTTGCTATTGGTCCTTTGTGAAGTCTAGTTAAGTGAAAAATCTAAAATTTTGCTTCAATGCCACTGTGATTCTCAGTCCTGAGCACGAGCTTCAATGCTTGTGGGTTGAAATAAAAGGAATTGGAAATTGAAAATCAAAAGAAAAGAAACAAAATAAAGAAAGAAAAATATTGAAAATAAAAAGAAAATAAATTCAACCTTTCAGGGGTATCCAATCAACTCTACTAGGGCTATGGATGCCTAGTCGGTTTATGAGCAATGTTCAGGAAAATCACATCGACAACCTCATAGCAATGGGTGCCTGACTGGGAGAGAGGCAATGTCCCAAATGATTTTGGAGTTACAATAAAGTACATAGCTTAACTTGATAGAGATTGGGTTCTTGTAGCGACTGAAGGATGGGAATTAATGCAACTACACACACTTGGATTTTCAGCATACTGAAGGTTGGGTTGGCTAGTGGTTTTGATCCTTTGGTTGAGCATCTGATTTGTTTTCCCTAGCATGAAGGTTGGAACCAGATATTTTCAGTTCGTGATTCTAGTTTGTCATCAAAATGCTCTTGAGCATTTCCCTAGCGAGTCACCATTTGTTGTGCATGTTTTGCATACACGCCTCATTCGGAATGAGGACCCTCTCTTCCTGTTGCCTTGTCGGGTCATTTTGAGTCATTGACTCATTTTGCATTCCCCCGATTTTTGCATCTAAAATGGTCAGTGAGCCTCATAGTATCATTTCAAGTCAACCATGTTTCACCCCACAAAATTTTCTAAGTCCTTCGAATCCTCCAGATCTGCCCTACTGGATTTCCTTGGTCGGATTTCCCTGCTCGCTCGATTCACTTTTTCCTTCATTTTTGACTTTGGGGACAAGTTTCCTATGGATTTGGGATTCTTTTTGGTGCCTAAGTGAATTTCCAAGGTTTCATTAGGTTTTGGGAAGTTGCAAAAATTTCATTCTAGGACCTAGCTCCTCCTTTGCCATTTCTGGGACTCTGCCCCTCTGTGGTTGTTTTGAACTTCTTCCCGCCCTCGGCGACCCAGCCTTCGAGACCCAACTCCTCCATGTTTTTTTTGAACTTTTTCCAGCCCACGACGACCCGGCGTCGGGGACCTAGCTCCTCCATGGTCATTTCCTGGACTTCATCCATCCTTGGCCATTTTGACGTTCTACTAGCCCCCGGTGACCCAGCCTCGGGGACCCAGCTCCTTTGTGGCCATTTTTCCCTTCTACTGACCCCTGGCACCCCAACCTCTAGGGCTTAGCTCCTCCGTGGTTGTTTCCAAGACTTTGTCCCTCCTTGGTCGTTTTGACCTTCCACCGACCCCTGGCGACCCAGCCTCTAGGACCCGGCTCCTACATGGCCAATTTTAGGACTCTATCCCTCCTTAGCCATTTTGACCTTCTGCTGGCCCTTAGTGACCCGACCTCCGGGACCTGGCTCCTCCATGGCCATTTCTGAGACTTTGTCTTGCCTTGGCCATTTTGACCTTTCTTCAGCCCCCGGTGACCTGGGCTCCAGGACTTGACTCCTCCGTGGCCATTTCCAAAACTTTGTCCCTCCTTGGCCTTTTTGACCTTCCACTGGCCCCCAGCGACCCGACCTCTGGGACCCAACCCCTTCATGGCCGTTTCCAAGACTCCATCCCTCATTGGTCCTTTTGACCTTCCCCCGACAACCCAGCCTCTGAGACTTGGCCCCTCCATGATCATTTTGAACTTTCATCGGCCCTCGATTACCCGACCTATAGGAGTCAGCCCCTCCGTGGCCATTCCCATGACATTCCCCTTTTCCTATGCGCTATAATTGAAAAATCTTGGTTTTTCCAAGTTTTGTGAGGTCCAGGAACTTATCTTTCGGTTTGCTTTACCCCATTCACTACCTTCCCCCCTTGGGCCCGCATTAATGTTTATGGTCCAAATGAGCTCCAATGACAAATATTATGATCTTGCAATGATGCATAGATGGATCTAACAAGGAGTTTGTAGGATTTGACTAACGTTTTCCTTGATTTTTGTATGAAAGCACTTACGACACTTCATCTATGCAGGATTTAAGAAGCCTATCGTGGGTCCATTGGGGAGACCCATTGAGAAAGTTGAACAAGGAATGTGCATAGCTCCTATCACCATTCATTTCATGTTCACCTCTCCCCCTAGCACCTACCAATAGGGTCGGTGTTAGAAGAAGGCCTATGCCAAGGAATTCTATGACAAAAATGCAAAGGGGTGGCCTTGAAGAAGGCATGAGGGAGCTATCCTAC
The DNA here is from genome assembly GCA_007258455.2 of Sequoia sempervirens. NCBI lineage: Eukaryota > Viridiplantae > Streptophyta > Pinopsida > Cupressales > Cupressaceae > Sequoia > Sequoia sempervirens. The sequence continues at coordinate 12,073 of VDFB02015307.1, read as the reverse complement.
TTTTCACCTGATGATGAAGACCTGTCCCTCGAATTAGGGGCAGCCAATCCATTGATGTCAGTCATCGACGAGCTTGTTTGATCCAATGAAGAACATTGCAAACACATCAAGTAAGAAGGTAGCTTTTAGGAAGTTTTAGCTATAGTGAAAAGGGAAATTAGCTAAATGACAAAACTGCTATAGCACCTAAACACTAGGTGATAAAATAGGGAAAAGGAAAAGATGTATTTTAAATTGTTGAATATTGTGGGGTAGGTGAAACCCTAATGTAATTGAATCTAAGCCACATAATGTAATTCAATCCTAGCCATTCATTCGGGCTTTGGAAAACTATAAATAGGGCTCTTCCTCTCATTTGTAAGGAGGTTGGAGAGTTGTTGTAAAAAGCATTTGCAGTAATAGAAAACAACATTGCATGATTTAATAGATGTTTTTTTTGAGTTTTCTCATCTTGCATGCATGGTTCTACCTTCCATAGTAGTTTTAGTTGTAGATTTTTGAATGGAAGTGATAATGGAAATTGCTATTATGGTATTTGATGAACTTTTAATCGATAATTTTAGCACTTTTTGATGTCAAACTATTGTGTAAAGTTAGCCTGGGCTTCTTGATTTCAATGTTGCAACTTAGATCAATTGCATGTGCATGATGTGCTTGTGCAATCTAAAAAGTTGCATTCCTTAGAAGATTGCAATGGTTTTGTGTAACTGTAGGTTCCTCTTGGCCAACAAAACATAGTTTTTCTTGAGTTTGTCTACTATAGCAGCCATTGTGATCACTGTTCCTTCATAGTTTCAAATCCAGGAACCTTCTCTCTTCCTTTCCCCCCTCTTTACTTTTTTTTAATGAGTAACCTTAGGCAAGGTTCATTGCACATTGTAGAGCTAAATCCAATGATAAAATGGAGTTCAAGACTGCTATTTGAACCTACAACAAATTCACAACAACTTTCCCATCTTAGGAACTCCATTTCAAGACCCAACTTCCCATGGTTTGCAACTCATTCGTAAGTCTGCCTTATGATTCCAACAAAATCACATAAAACAACTGAGATATTCCAGGCACTGTCAAGACCTGACATTAGAGACCTTGGGATAGTGTTCTGCAATTTGATTGTGGAAGATTGTCTTTCAAGAGAGGTGATGCATCTATGCATTACCTATGTTGAGAAGTGCATAAAGAAAACATCAACAGGAGCTTGTTTCTATAAAAGCAACCACAAGGGTAGTTGTCTAGGGTTGGAGAGTTTGCTATAGGTTAGCAAGTTGAGCTTTTGCATGTGTGAGGGTTTGAAGCATGGAATGGGATGTGTGGATTCATGATGGAATGCATGGATAGCTTGTGCTTCAGAAGTGTTCATGGAGTCTCTGAAGATGTATTGTAATGGGTTTTCATTGCTGAATAATACATGGAGTGTGGATGTTTTTGGAGGCTGGTTTTTTCTCTCTTGAGGGTTTTCCTAGGGTATATCTTGTGTCATCTTTCATGGGTATGTCTTCTATTCTCTTGCATGTTGATATTTAGTATTTATTTACATGTTTTTTATATTTGGGTTATATGGGAATTGTCATTATATGGCTGCAAGTTTTTCTTACAACTTTCTCCAAGGGTTTCATCTATTTTTTCTTGTTTTATTTGTTTCTTTTGATGCTTTTTTTTTGTTTATGTTTTCTAATTATTAAAAAATTTAAACTAATCTATCTAATCTATAAAATGATGCTAAAAAAAAAGGGAAAAATATAGAAATCTAACACTTTTTTCAACTAAAATATGCAAGAATTTGCTCTCCAAAAATGGTTACAAAATCTAATTAAATAAGCAATAACTTGAATGCAAAAAAAAATGTTTGAGGAACTCTATTATTGGATCTAAAAATGGTAAAAAAGAAAAGAAAAATAGAGACTAAAAAGTACCCAAAAACTTTTCTAAAAGGTCTATATAGAGACTCATTCACCCTTGGGCGAATGGGTTTTTTTTTAGGGTTTTTTAAAAATTAAATTTTTAGAATATGAGTTTATCTTATTGGATTATTGGTTCTATTCTATAATAGGGGTTTCTATAACATATTTTTCCAAAATAGGGTATCTTAAATTCAAGTTTAACAAAGGTAAAATGATGAACTAAGTGATGAGCCAAGTTTTTGGTCTAGTTTTGGGTAGAATCTATAGTCGATTTGCTCATAGATGTCATGGAATTTAATGCTTAAGTGTTGGTATTGGCTTAATGTTTCCCTCAAACCATTGACATTTGACATTACCCTATCTTTGTATGCATGTTTTATAGTGAATAAATTAAATTTATGAGTTCGAGCATATGAGTTCTTGTTAGTTTAGAGGATACTTATCCAAGGGGGCCCACTTGGTGAGTAATCCATCTTCTTAGTTTAGCATTAGTTTACTATTACTTGTTGTTTGATACTTAGTTAGAAATCTAGCATTGACTATTCTTGCAGCCACTAGAAGTTCATTTTGTGTTTGTTCCTACAACCAAATAGACAGAGTAGTTTCATGTTTGTAGCCTAGATCTTTATTCCTGCACACATTTCAACATAAGTATAGTTGTTGGTTGATGTTCAACATTTGCTTTATTTCCTTTCGAATAGTTTAATTTTAGCATTGTGTTTCTTAGCTGTAGAATGCAATGACTACTTGAGCCCCTAGTGCACATACAGTGTTGACCCATTTCAAGTTCACATCCTTGGGTTGACAAGTTAAATGCAACTTCATGATGATTGAATGTCTATTTAGGTTAGATGTCCAATCTCTGAATCATGGTTGTAAAGGCTTAGTTATGAAATCATTGTAGGAGGCCAATACTAAGTGACTATTTTTAGTATGTAATTTGAATCAAAATCTAAACTTAGATGATTGAATGATGATCTTAATACAATTTCAATGCAAAATGAATGCAAACCTAATCCATTTTTTCTTATTTTTTGTGAATTTAAGTGATCCAAACATGTAAAAGTAAACCTTAAATGCAATGGTCACTAATGCAAGATTAAAGAACCCTAAATGAAATGCAACTAATTCAACCTAACACAAACCTAGCGCAAAACTCAAATCTAGGATTAAAGGACTCCAATTTTTACAATTTTGTTGTACTATGGTAGGTTCACCAAAATGAAACATAGAAAAAGGGGTAGGGTTAGTGTTTCCCAAAGTGGAAATGTGTATCCAAAAGAGGAAAATAGATGCTACCTCTCTCTAATTTCATTAGAAATGAGATCTCCAAAAAAAATTTACTGACAACCCTTAGGTGAATCAACTATTTGTGAGAATCTTTAGATTTCCTCTTTCTATTAGGACAGGGGTCAAGGTCAAACAACACTTTGGGGAGAAAAAATAAAAAATAGTAAATCAACTCCAAAATCCAATATATCACTTGGATTTACTAGATTAAGCATAAAACTAAGAGAAACATCAAATTTTCTAGAAAATTTGGGAGATAAATGTTGTGGACTTGTCATAAAATGGTGTTTCTATAAGTTTGATAAGGTCTCATTCGCCCAAGGATGAATGGGCCCAAGTGCCCTATTATGGAATTTTTTGAATCTAAGCTCTGAGCTTGAAACCTTCACTTCTTCCTTGTAAATCTGAACCTTCACTCTTGGATCAGATCTTGTGATGAATCTACAAAACAAGATTGTTGTTTGTTTGTGGAACGGGATTTGACTCGGTCAAACCCCAAGTTTGGTAGTTAAACCTTGATGAAAAAGTATAGATTTGAAACATAAAATGTGTGTGCAAGCCCTAATCCTAAGTGTGTCTAAGATCAATAAAGCTTAAAATGAAAAGAAACCTTATTCAAGTGTGTTAGAATAGGATCCCTAAATGAATATGAACAATGATGACCTACTTTGGGAGATCTCAAATCACCCTAATACTTCAAAAAATTGAATATACCTTCCTTTAGGTAGAAAGTAGAATGATAATAGAAGATGGAACCACTTAGGAAACAAGTCATTAGGCTTGGTTCAATGTCTTGGTGCATCTCCCAAAACCTAGAATCCATCATGATCCTCCACAGGCATCTGTCATCACTCTTTGACAATGCGTAATCTTGTTGACAAAACAAGCTTGAAGACCTACAAAAAAAAATAGACTATTGTTCTAAGACTTCACTTTTGAATGCTTTTTTAACTTCTCCTTGCTTTTGAATATGAATACTTGTGATCTCATGTGAATTTCTTTTCCTTGCTAGTGTAAAATGAATATAAAACTTAGTTTTATATGCTTCCATTCTAATTTTCCAATTATTAAATCCTGAAAGCCAACACTTAGAATTTGAATTTAGGACCTTAAAATGATGCCAAAAAAATTTCTTAAGTTGAGTTTTATGCATCTAAAGATGACCCATTCACCCATGGGAAAAAGGTTCCTAACCTAAAACTTTAGGACCTAAAAAATGTCTAGGCATTAATTTAATTAATAGCATTTATTCAATATGGGTTATAATATTGAGAAATAAATAAAATAGGAATTAGGATGTATAATAATGGGTATTAGGGGCCCATTAATGATGTTTTAAAATGCATAAATGTAAGGTCACTAAAATAGGTCCAAATTAAGTGTGAAATTATACTTTCTCTTAGAAAGGAGTACAATTTTCTACATGAAAAGAACATTTGTTGTGATCCTTGATTTGGTACCAATTGATGTTGGGACGTGAGTTGAAGATTTCCTTGATTTTGTAACAATGGATTGTAGGATATTGTTTGATGTTTTGATGTGTATTGAATACCTTTGTTTTGAGATCCTAAATAGAGCAATACTTGAGGACCTTGCGGTTGTTGAGGTATATTTTGAGAGTTCCTTGAGGTGGTTTAGCACTGTGATACATGTTGTGACCCTTGAGGTGGTTGGATTTGAATTTTAGGACCTTGTGGTTGTTGAGGTATGTTTTGAACACTTTGTGATTGTTGGTTTTTACTTTGAAGACCTTGTGAAGCTTGATACCCTTGTGGTTGTTGTGATATGAGTTGTGAACCTTAGGATTGTGGATCTTGTATACTAGGAATAACATGTAATATGGATGGAACATTGGTATTAGCATTTGGTATACCCACATTTGTATAATTTCCTATACTTTGGTGCTTTCCATGTTGACCCATAATATTAGATGAATCCACCCTATGATTATGGGTTAGCTTGGTACATGTAATGAATATGTTTGTGGAATAGATTGAATGATGTTATTTACCAAGGGTGCATTTTGAGAACATTGACCCATGTTTTGACAAGGTTGACCCAAGGATGCAAAATTTGACAAGGGTTGTTCCCTAAGTGTGTCTAGATCAAAAGTAGAGGGAAGTTTTGTTCCTTGTGCAACTGTGAGCATATATTGAGTAGGATTTTAGCTTAACATTGTGTTTATAAGTTGATGAACCCTAGGTTCTTGTTGCATTTTCAGTAACTCTCTGATGGTAACTTCATGGGGTTTTCCCACAATATCATCTATTTAAAAACTTGTTTCATATGATGAGTGAAATGGTGTCAGGTTTTTTACTGGAGTGGAAAATCCTCTAGGATTAAAATCAAGTATCCCAAAGGTAGGTTCACTAGAAATTTTTATGATGGGTGTGTTTCAACCACTAGGGTTTAACTCCATATTTTTCTTATGTTGTGCCCTTGTTGTAACCATAAAACATGTATAAAACTTAGGAGTTGTGTGTTGTGAATCAAATTGTTTGAATTATTTAGTTGATTAAAATCTATTTAACAAAGACCCCCTAATAGGTTTTGGAATAATGATGTATGATGTTGTGAAGAGATGAATGACATGAAACTTTCAATTTTTGACCTTAACCTAGGCTCAAGTTTTATTGATGTGTTTTGATCATGATGTTTATGAACTTATAAACCTTGAGAGTAGACTTGTGACTTCAAGGTAAAATTTTCCAAAAAATATGTGCACTAATTCAACTAAATGTCTAGAAACATAGAGTTAAAGTAGTTGATGTTTGAAAACTTAGTCTAAGGAGTTTGCTGCCAAATTTTTCAAGTTGTTATGTAAAGTTAGATGTTGTAATGTTGATGTTGATCCATTTTAAAAACTTAAGATATATATTTGATAAGGACAAGTGATTTTGATAAAAAAAATCTCTTCTATGATGTGTTAATGGTTGATACTTAAGAATTGATTTGATAAAAATAATGAGCATGAAATTTATTGTTGTATGTTTTGAATCAAGTAACACAAGTGAATTTTGATTATGGGTCAAGAATGAATAAATAATTCATTTATCATTCATTTTAGTATGTAGGATACAAATAAGATGTGGATGCATAACTACCTAAACATAACTGCTTGAACAATTGATGACAGTTTGTATAAGCAGTTACACAATTTAGAAACTTTCCTACCACCCACCATACAATGTAATATGCTAATATTTTCCAACATTCCCCCCATTATTGCATTGTTCCTATAAATGTATCCCATAAAATATTTAATTCACTTTAATAAGCGACCCCCATTAAGGATTATATACCAAAACTTGTTGATTACAATATATATATACATCTTTGTGAAGATCAACCTTGAAAAAATAAATCCTGAATCAGGTGAAGCTCCATCAAGCTATCTCATGACCCTTGGAAAGGTGTATCCCCTAGTTAAATTCCTGAGTTCTTCCTCCCATGAACTCCTAAATCACAAATTCCTTAATTATTTGACAACAATCCATATTGAGCTCTCCAAACACATGGCTCTATCAAGTTGTCTGATGACCCTCAAAAGGGTATAATTCTTGATCATAGCCTTGAGTGCTCACAAGAAAACCATCCATACTGAGCTCTACACCAAAAAACTTAGCTATCTCCAAAAATCAAACTTCACAATATATGTATTCTTCAAATCTTCCAGCAACAACAAGGAAAAGCCAAAAACTTAAAGACAAAAATGCTTCTCATGCAAAGCATCATCTCAAAGTGAGAAGCTATGAGATGAGAGAAATTCCTCCATCCTTCAGTGCCACTGGCCTCCAATAGATCCTATTAGTTCTTGTTCTCCAAAAAATAGCACCAAAAGAAGTATTGCAACCTTTGATGGAGGAGTAATAGATATAATAGACTCTTGAACAATCACTCCATTGATAAACTCATACTTCAAAGCTTCCACTAGAGACATGCAATTATCACCATTAATAGCCTTACCTACCATAGGTATAAACTCTCCAAAATCCAAGTCAAGACAAATAATATGTATGGCCATGATAAAAAAAACTAACCAATGTGAATGTCTAAATTACAATTCACCAGTCACTCACAATCTCCATAACATGGCATTAACCAAGATTAATAGAAGGAAAAACAATCATATTCAACCATTTGCATACATAAAATTACTCAACATGAGATGATGCAACTAAAATCTATGATCTCATATTCTCAATGGCTATACTAATAACTATAAATGAACTTCTGTTGCATTTCAAATTTTTCTAGATAGACAAATAGATCACTCTTCGATCCACACACAACAAGTGCCTTCAATTTTTGTCAAACTCCCAATTCAAATCTTAACTTTCTCCATGCATCTTAGGAGGTGAGTGAACAAGAAAATGCAAACACTAAAGTACAATGGCTTGCCCTTAACAAACTTTAGCAACCTCCAAAATAGAATTGTTTTGTTACTCCAAAGACCTCCTTTCCTCTCTAGTTTGAATGCCTTAAACAATAGATTTTAGGCATAGAAGTTAAACAAAACAAAACTTTGGTTTCCTTTTCACATTCAATGGAAATGCTACACGAAAATGAAAAAGGATCAATGCTTCATCAATTTCATCTTTCTTGTTTATTGCATATGTATTTAAAGATCCATAGGAAAAATTGATGAACTCATCTACAAGATATTCAACAATAGTTTTAATATTTTGGAATGCACTTTTCTGAAAATTGATAGTAATAAGATAGACTACTTGATTACCTTTTTCAATGATTGATAGATTGCATAAATATTCCACAATGAAAGCTGCAATTGAAGAACCCGATCTTTTTTGCAATGATGGAACACTACAACCTTGTCTCGTGATCAAAATATTAAGTATCTCTCCATACCTTAATCCTTGATTGTTTAGCCAAAATAATTTTCAATTCCTTTGTATGGCTCAGAGAGTCGATCAGACTTCAACAATTCCTCCTAATTATGGATTAACAACTTGACACCTTCTATGAGAGCAACCATAATTTTGGAAACATTAACAAAAACATCTTCTCTCAAAGAATCTATTATGAAACCTTTCACACCTTTCTCAAAAAAACTTATGTGGGCTTGATCTCTATCTCCCACTGAACAAAAGTATTAATTTTCCAAATTTTGTACTTGTATCTCATATGCTTTCATATATAAAGGCATGGCAGTGAAGCCAAAACTCAGTGATAACCAAGTTGGAGCTATAATCGGCCCATAGCTCTCTGTTGCTTCTCTACAGATTCTCCTTCACACATCCTTTCCTAGCACTTGCAAGAATCACACCCAGTATTTTTCATGAAAGAGACGATCTTCAAATGTCTAACAATGCTTGGTATTTTAAAAACATAAAATATAGTCCAAACATAGCTCTAATATCATATGTGGGTCAAGAATGCATAGAACATTGATTGATCATTCATTTCAGTATGTAGGATACAAATAAGATGTAGATGCATAACTACCTAAATATAACTTATTGAATAGTTGATGACAATTGGTATAAGCAGTTACATAGTTTAGAAACCTACCTGCCACTTACCATCGAATGCATACGCTAATACTTTCCAACATTGATAAGATCAAGATGTTGAAAAATATGAACATTGTGATGCTTGATTAGTGTTATAAGTAAGCCATAATTGGTTTTGTCTTAGTATAATTTTTTTTGCAAATGTAGATGTTTTGGAACCAGAATACAACCAATTTTATTTAAAAATTGTTTATTGTTTGATCAAATTATGCAAAAGCACTAAACTATCAAGGAAAAGAACTACATTGTTCTACAAAAGTGTTAGTATTTTGTAGAAGTGTTGATGTTCAAACAAAAGTGTCATAACACTAAAAAAAAAAATGTCGTTAAAAAAAAAAAAATTGTGGAAAATGCATCGATATGTGCAAAAATGTTGATGTTCAAATAGAAGTATCATTTTAATAAAAATGGAAGCACCGATTTATGCAAAAGTATCACACTATCAAGAAAATACGTCAGTCTGCTCAGGGGATCTTTAAAAGGTCTATTTTACCTAATTTGTTTGAATTTGCAAGTTGACAAATGCATAATACAACATGTAAACTAACTTGGTGAGGTGATCAAATGATTGTGTGAGTTCTCTTTCCACAAGAATTCAATAAAATAGTATCATTGGTTTAGCAAAAATAAGACATGTCAGTCAAGTACAACCTAGCTAGTAGTAATAAAGGAACATCTCCTCATAATAGGCTTACCACTCAAAGGTTAATCCATATCCAAGGAGTGGGTGAATAGGGTATGTCAAGGTCATGTACCACCTTGATACCCCTAGCCTTGAAAGAGTGTGAACTCTAGAAATCCATCTTCCACCTCAACCAGGGATCGCATATGTTAAGTAACTTGTCAAGATGATGCTATCTCGATGCACTACTATGACTCAACACAATGGCCAACTAGTCTTAAGCTTCTAAATACAATGTCTCATAGTGACTCGGTGAATAGCCATGGTATAATGTCAAATTTGAGACACTAAAGCCTCTAGTCAACCCTAATGTGGTCTATACACCCACATTTGAATTGACAAACATGGTATACATGAAAGGATAGTGCTACTAACTTTTTCCTTTGCAATTTTTATATAGACTACCTGAACATGTGTTGGAGGTTGTCCAATGAAATCATTGAAATGTTAACTAAGAATTCATTAAAAGCACAAAATATCATGAAATTGATGAAGGGGTACTCTCAGCTCTAATACCACTTGATGAAGGGTTCTCCGCTTACAGGCCAAAACTCACACACACAGCACACAGGTCTGCACAACAAAATGCAAGAGCAACCAAATATTTTCTTTTATTACTGAAATGACATTACAATCTTAGTACATGGGCTATCTCATTACATCATTTGCAAATTTGCAAATCTGATCCAAAATCTACTCTAGGCTCTCATGGCCTTACATTCAAGTCTCTTAGCCCTAGCTTCTCTCCTCCTTCCTCATTAGCTCTCTTCTTCCTAACTAGCCCCCCCATCTTCTTGTATTGATGGTTTATATCCTTTTCTCCAACAAGAAATTTTCTTTCATTATAACCACATCAACTATCTATGGTTTCTTGTAATTTGATCTTCATTTAATTCTTTCACTCATTTTTTCCTAGTACCACTACTTCCTCCAATGAACAACTAGAATGGTTTCCTTGTTATCTTTTTAGTCTTCTCAAACATGCCATCGTTAAACATCTTTGCACCTCACCATCATATACACACTATGTTATTGGGCTGAGGCAATTCCATGTTACACTAATATTCACCCTCTCACTGATCACCATCCTCATCAACATTCAAATTCCCAACAAAGACGTGAATTGACCTGTTTTCCAATTGCATATTTCCATCTTTCCATCCATGTCACCACCACTTCATCGTTAATTATTCACTGCAATACTACCAACACCGCTCTATCACAATCCTTCCAAATTACCATTGTGGGGCTCACGAGTTACCGCCATACTACCAACCTCCTACATGAACTATTGCGGGCTTGCAATTTTAATCCCCCATACCACAACCTCCTTGAAAGTTTGTTGCAAGGTTTTGGGTTGTCCTTTTATCGACTATCGAATGAACTCCTCATGATCTCATGCTGAAACATGTTTTTCTACCCAATATCGAAATATCAAAGGGACACATATTCTCATTAGGCCAAAGTATCGCCACTACCCCAATACACCTTATTGCTCTGTCAAAGGGAATTCAAATTTCATCTCATCGACAAGTGAACCTCCTTCCAAAGTGACTTCCTTGTGCCTATTTACTACTATTTGTTAAGGTTTAGACAAATTGGAGCAATAGACATTAACAGTTATATGCAAATTTAATAACCTAGAAATAACAATGAAGAATGACACAAAAGAGATCAACACAAAAATTTAGCGTGGTTCACCCAATATGGGCTACATCCACATAAAATCGACCACCCAATGAGTTTATTATCTAGTGCAAAGTAGATTACAATCTTGTGAATTAGACACACCACAACTTACATCCCAACTGCTTATAACAAGCTTTTTGGAAGCTTCCAGAATTTTTCATTTGATGTGTCAATAGGAAAACCTTGATGTGTTAACGAGGAAATTAGTTTTTGGGTGCTACACCCCAAAACCCTTGTTGTTGAGGGTTACCACCCCCAAACCCTTGCTCCAGGCCTAGCCTAGCCTCAATCCCCAATGAGGATACATTACGAGTGTACAATATTTGCATGATCAGTTGCCACATATCAACAATATCCCACTTGGAGACTAATCAGGCTCCACACCAAACAATCTACCACTTGAAGATTGATCTTGGATGACACCACTACACTTGGAGCTCCCAGTGGATCATAGGTCTGACTAGTTTCTTATATCCACCATTATTATTTGTAAAGGACAATGGAAACTAATAAGGAAATCCAGTTGCTCCCATGTAATTACCTTTGTGAACATATTTGTAGGATTCTCAGTTGTGTGAATTTTCTCCAGCTTTAACTATCCATCCTCCAAAACTAACTAGATGAAATGGTATTTGAGATGTATATGCTTAGTTTTTGAATGCAGAGCTGAATTCTTAACAAGATGAATGACACTCTAGCTATCAATGTACAAAGGGATATCTTCTTGTCATTGTCCCAATTCCTCTAGAAAATGTTGTAACCAAATCATCTCCTTACTAGCTTCCATAGCAACAACATACTCAGCTTTAGTGGTTGAAAGTGCAACAACCTTTTTCAACCTTGAAATTCAACTTATTGTAGTACCTCCTATAGTAAAAACATACACTGTAGTACTCCTCTTGCTATCAATATCACTTGCCAGATCACAGTCAACATATCTTTTTAAAGCAGAATTTGTTCCTCCAAAACATAGTTTC
>VDFB02015306.1:0-23033 GCA_007258455.2 Sequoia sempervirens | reverse complement strand
ATTCTTTCCTAGGGCACAACCTTTAGAAGTTCCTTCATGAGTTGGTTTTAACTTAGGTAATCCTGTTACAAGTTTTTCTACGGAAGGTAGGGCACGGAAATGAAGGTGTCCTAATCTTCTATGCCAAATTTCATTTGAATTAGAAGTATCAAGGGTAAGGGCTTGCTTGACTTCAGTGCATAGTTTATAAAGATACCTTATCTTACACCTATGGTTAGAGCTTTCTTTATAGTTGAGTTCTTAGGCCATGCCAGAACTTTCCCATCCATAAAGGTAACCCTATATCCATTGTCTTCAAGAGCAGAGATGGATATTAGATTCCTCTTTAGTCTAGGTATGAATAAAACTCCAATGAGTTGAAGGGAGAAACCAGATTTCAATGTGATGGAGCAAGTTCCAACCCCTTTTACTGGATGTGCATAATCATCCCCAATTGTTACTTCATCAATATCTTCAGTCATAGTGTCTAAGTGTTCTCTAAACCCTATGATGTGCCTCGAAGAACCACTATCAATCACCCAGTTGTTGATATTGTTAGATACTTGACTTGATAAGGCTGAATAGAATACAAATTTATCAGAATCATGGTCTGAATTTGACTTTCCTACTTTAGAAAATGATGCTTGTTGTTTTGATCTGTCAGGGCACTTCATTGCATAGTGCCCATATTGATCACATCTAAAACATTGTACTTGAGAGATGTCTTTCCTCTTCTTGAATGATCCTTTTCCATGGGAATTTCTTTTTCTCTTAAATGATCCTTTCCCGTAAGAGTTTTTCTTACCCCTTTTATTAGATGATGTGTTGAGCACTTGAATGTCCTCATCTATGGATTTTTGTTTGTTTTCTTTTGTTGAGAGTCTTGTTTCCTCTTGAAGGCAGTCTGTTCTTAGCCTATCAAACTTGGGGAGTTTAGATCTCGCACTTATTCCTTGAACAAATGACTCCCATGAGTTTGGTAGGCCTCCTAGTGCAATTAGTGTTAACTCTTTGCTATCAATTTGATATCCAATTGTAGATAATTGATCCCTTAGTTCAATGATCCTCATGAAGTATGCATTAATAGTTTCTCCTTTGTTTATTTGGACATTGTTGATTTGCCTCTTTAATGCAAGAGTCCTACAGGTGTTGTTTATCTCATAGGTGCTCTCAAGGGATTTGAACATTAGATATGCAGTTTCATGTTTTGCTAGAATAGGTACTATGTGGTCCCTAACTGCATCTACTAAGATTTTCATGGCTTTTTCATTATTCTCAATCCATTGAGTTTTCTCAGGATCATCCTCTAGTTCCCTCTTGTTTTCTCTCACAAATGAGTCTAACTTATTTTCTTTGAGAATCATCATGATTCTGAATTTCCATGAGGTGAAGTTGTTTGCTCCCTCAAGACGATCTTCAAATCTGATCACACTTGACATTATGAAGAATGTGATGTAAATTCGATTTTTCAAAAATACGAATTTTTTCTAAGTAATCTGATATCTAGATTTGATTTGGATTCACTCAACTTGGCTCTGATACCATGTAAATGTTAATCAAATCTTATCAGATTGTATCCTAAAAGAACCTATGGAAATTCTAAGTTTGAAATTTTGTTCTAGAATTCTAAGTCAGATTTATTTCTTTTGTATCAAATGTGTTGATTGCATAACATTTATAGATTTTGATGTCTTGCAAATAAGGGAATGAAGTCCCATTTATATGTGGGAGACACGCCTCAAGGAGAGACGCATCTCATGAGAGGACGTGTCCCTTGAGTGCGCGAGCTCCCTTAACAACCGAAACCATTCGGTGTTATCCATAGACTAAGATGTGTGTATTTAAAAAACATCAATCATCTAATATGAATTCTGATTTATCCATTTGCAAATTTCGATCATCATCATCTGAAATTCGAATAACTTATTTGATGGTTTTATATTTTAAGAACAGTTTGGTTAAATATAAATGATGATGATGCATTAATGCAATCATCATTTATATCTGACCGAAGCTATCTTAAATCAACAACCTTCATTACAATGCTTTCCATGATGACATAAATCTTGCAATGACATAGTAGAAGCAACAAATTTGAGATATGATCATTACTTTCATAACTTAGGTTACAATCAAAGTGTTCATCTCCCTTCACCAAAAATATGAATTGTTGAGATATCCTCAACACCTTTATCTTTAGGGTCAATCCAAATATTCTCCTTAAATGTATATCCATCCACAATGCTACTCTGGAAATCAGTCAAAGACTCACCATTCAAAAGTTTGAAGGATAGTTAATGATTTGGCATGTATCTTCCTCCATCTTGAACTTTGCATTCAATAAGTGATGCCTTTTCCTCCTCGACTTATCAATATTTTGTTGGCACATGCAATGATTAGAAGTCAAATAAACATCTATTGTCAAAGGATTTTTACCTTTAACCTACATGGCAAAAAAAATATGTTCTTGTTTAATGGGTTGTTCTAACCTTTCTCCTTCCCTTAGCAACTTTTCAAATTTTAGATTCTAGCTTCTTGACAATTTTTTCTTCTTTCTTTTTTCCCTTTAGCCTTCTAATTTTGTTTTCTTAGAAATTTTCAAATGTTCTTCCAAATTAATGTTGGTTTTGTAATTAATAAGCTTTTGATCATAATCATCAAAACAAAGAAGCTTGCACTCATCTCTATCACAATGCTCTTCAAACTATCTTCTTTGACTATAATATTTCTATCCTTTGTTTCTAAATGAATTTTGAGCTTTGAAATTGACAACAAACTGTTTCAATAACTGATCCTTGAAATTTGAGCTCTTTAAAAATGTTTCTTTTTTGCTCTTTTGTCTTTTTGTTTCATCAAACTGGAAAACTAATTCATTTCCTTATTCATACTCTGCAAAGATTGTAATATTTTTGACAGATTCTTGAAATGTTTTCATTTTTCTACATACTTTCTATCACTGGAAAACATATGCTATGATCTACATAAAATGTTAGCTTTAACCTTGCAACTAGACTTTGATAAATTTTGAATTTTTCGATGCAATTAAATAAATAATAAACTTTACAACAATGGTTATCTTTTTTGCATAGGTTGGTAAGACGACAAACTCTGATAACACTATAATGTCGTTTTCTTAGATTTTAGAAATATGTGCAGTTTTTTTCTTGTTTTTAATGATAATATTATTTTCAAATAGTAGAAATATAACATTGAATAAAATATGAAAGCAAACTCTTCATTATTTAAATCCAAAAATTATGTCAAATAGTTCGCCAACTAGAAAATAAACATTTTGTCAAACAATCTACATAAATTGTAAATTACTTAGAATTAAGATTATATGTTCAAAAATTTGTTAAAAGATGAATCAATGTTGTAATCTATACCCCAATCCACTGAAAACATTTTGTATCTCCAAAATTAAATACTAAATCTAATATAACTAGTTGAACAAAATTCCATAATGAAATAGCTAAAATCAAAGACAACTTTAAAGAAATATTTATGTCTGTTATACTACTGTTGATCAAACAAATGGCTGCTCAACACTAAAATATAGCACTTATATTGAATGAAGTGTGCCCTGATCAAACTGTTAGTCATATAATACTGTAAAATAATCAAAGATATCCATATGAATTGAACAGTGAACCTTAGATCAGAAAATACTTTGTTGCAGTCAAAAAATGTTGACACTAATGGTATTATGACTGTAAATGTAAACAAATCTTCAATCAAATTGGGAGACTAAGGGACTTATGAAAATTCTAAGTGTAAGAATACTACTCAAACTTCTATGTTCATATTTTCAATTCCCAGATTTGAATTTCTTATTTTGAATGTGCTGATTGAAGATTATTATTCGATTTCTATGTTTGCATATCAAAGAAGGATCCGCCATAAATAAGAGAGGAGACCCGCCCCTAAGAGGCATGTCTCATGAGAGGACGTGTCTCCACAAGTGGAGACACATCCACTCATGGGACGTGTCCCTTAGGGCGCGGCTTATGATAAAGTTGTTTATCATTGTTCAATATAACTCATATATACCCTTCTACAAGGTGGCGGATGAGTAAGTAAATTCCGATTAATGAAATGCAGAATATAACATCATATATATAATCTCTAATTTTATATGTATGCTCATAAATTCGATTAAATGTTTTTCTAGAAATATTTCAATATAAATGATAAACTTTGATCAAGTATGAATGACGATGATGCTTACAGCAATCATCATTCATATCTGACCGAAGCTATCATTCATTAACACTCCCTCTTAGCTAGGGAAGATATTTCAAATCAAATAAGTAGAGATATCACCTTAACACGTGATATCTAAGACATGGTATGATTTCTCAATATTGTCAAGTCACATGACATTCTTCATAACATATCTTTATTATGGTATGTGTACTGACATCAAGTCACATGATGTCTACCATAATTCATGGCATATCCACGGATATAAATATCCACCATGATTATCTCTTAAGGATCACAATGATCTACAAATGATATCAAGTCCCATGATATCAATCAAAGTGTCCAAAAGATACTATCATGACATGTCCACAGATATCAAGTCACATGATATCTATCATGATAGTTTATCATTGTAGAGTCGTCACTTTACAATGTCAAATACAAGTGCTCATTATTAGAAAGATCGTCACCTTTCAATAATGTACACAGGGGGGGTAGGCCCATAAAGTCATGGATTCACACACATGACAAAAGAGTTTACACATTAAACATCTTTATATATTAGTAAATAATTTATAAAACAATTCTAGCTTCCAACATAAATAAATTACATTTCAACTATACCAAGTTCTAAAAGTGCTCTGCACTTTGATTCTAGAGAGAGGCTTGGTGAGAATATGTCTGCAGTAGCTTTTGACTCATTTTGTACTAATATACCTAAACTCACTTTCCTTTCCACCCATATCTCTACATAATGATATGTGGGGATCTTGGGTTTTTTAGATCTATCATGAAAGATAGGATTTACAGAGAGTTTGATGCAACTCTGATTATCACAATGAATAATTGTAGGATTCAAGGGCTCACCAAAGAGTCCCACAAGCAATTTACGAAGCCAAACTGCTTCTCTTGCTCCCATTGAGGCTACAATGTATTCGGCTTCTGTTGAGCTCTATGCAACTGAAGATTGTTTTTTGCAAATCCAGGAGATCATAGCCGATCCTAAACTGAAGCAACATCCTGATGTGCTTTTTCGATCGGTTGCACTTATTCTGGTCTCAATCAGAGTACCCATCTAGATCTTAGTTGGATCATTCTGTAATGTAAGACCTATCCACTAGTGCCTTGAAGATATCTCTCAAAAATATAAGCCACCCATTAAGGAATTTGGCCTCACATGAATTTGGTCAGAACATTCACCGTGATAGAAAATACCAGTCCGGTAAAAGCTAACTGATACATCAACAAGGATCCAACTATTTGTCCTGTGAAAGGGGCTTGGATCTGTACACTTGATTTTGTTGTTGTTTTCTCAATTTTATAGAAGGTTACTTCCAGGGTGTAGACATCTGCCTCCATGCCCAACATTCCAAATCTTCGAAGATTAATAGTATGCTTCCCTTTGGTTTAGTATATAATGCCCCTCCATTTCCTATACTTTAAACCTAGTGAGGAATGCCTCAAGTCTTCTATAAATAAATTCAGAATTAGATCCCCGCTTCCTTTGAGCAATGAGGGTGATCTTTCTCCATCAAGAAGTCATCAACATATAAATAATTATTAGCATATCACCTTTGATTACCTTTAGTGGAGGATTGAGTCAACCTCATTCTTTGGAAAATCCTAATCCCAAGAGATAGCTGTCAATTCTTTCATACCAGACCCTGGGAGCCTGTTTAAGTCCATAGAGAGCTTTCTTCAGTCTGCATACATGTGAGTCAGGTTTATGTATCACAAAACCTTCAAGTTGTTCCAAATAGACTTCCTCTTCAATGGTTCCATTCAGGAAGGCAATTTTCACATCCATTTGATGGATCTTCCAGACTTTAGCTGCTGCAATGGCTAACACTGCTCTCACTGATGTGTAACGGGCAACAGGTGCAAATGTTTCTTCGTAATCAATGCCTTCCTTTTGAGAAAAACCTCTTGCCACAAAACGTACTTTACATTTTTCTATACTGCCATTAGCAGCATGCTTGATTTTGAAGAGCCATTTGGAAGAGAACATATTTCTCTTTTGGCCTAGGCACTATATCCCATACATCATTCTTTAGAATAGACTGATATTCCTCTGTCATTACATCCTTTCATGCTTGATGTCGGAAAGCTTCTGTAACACTGACAGGTTCTGAGTTTATGATGTTGTTCATTAGAGCAACATAGCTAGAGAAACGTTTGGGTCTTTTACTCTCCCTGAATGTTCCTTTGGGTGCTACATGATCCTCTGCTTCTTTGATCATTTTCCTGGCCCAAAGTGGTCTTTTTCTGCCGTTGTCATTTGTATTCTCATTTGAAGTAGAAGGAAGTTCATGTGGCATTTCATCAGGATGCTCCCTCTGAATCTCAGGAGCAGGTTCCATTTCAGGTACTCTAGGGGAATAGGTTTCTGTCTCACTAGAACTTCTTGCCCTCTTGAATGCAATGTCTTCTTCAAAGATGACATCTCTACTCAATTCAATTTGTTTATGCCCGGGTATGAATATCCTGTAGGCTTTGGAGGTTTCACTATAACCCACAAATACTCCCTTCTTTCCAAAAGGTTCTAGTTTGAATCTCTTCTCTTTGGGCACATGTATATAGACAGGACAGCCAAAAATCCTAAAATGACTAATGTCACGTTTTATGCCGGTAAAGGCTTCTTCAGGAGTTTTGTTATCAAGATGAGAGTGAGGACATCTATTTTGGATATAGACAGCAGTCCTAGAGGCTTCTTCCCAGAAAGAAGTTTCAATGTTTTGGTCAAGCAGCATTGCCTTAGTAGCTTCTACAATGGTTCTATTTTTTCTTTCAGCAACCCCATTTTGTTGAGGGTTGTGCAACTCAGAACTCTCTCAATTCCACTCATGCGTAATTCCTTTAAAAAATCTTAGGTGTATTTCATTGTCTGGCCAGTCTCTAAGGTTTTTGGCTTTCTCCAGAAGTTTTCTATATTTTGAACTCTTCTTTGAACCTTTAAGGATTTCGACTCTTTACACTTAAGGGAAATAGATTTAGGTTCTAGAGAAGCTCACAAATACATTATTGGGTATAGAACCTCGCTTAGAAGGTACAGACATGGGTCCACATAAATCAGAGTGAACCACTTCTAACACATTAAGGGTTTTACTCAGGCTATTCTGAAAGGATCCCTTTGTATTCTTTCCTAGGGCACAACCTTTACAAGTTCCCTCATGAGATGGTTTTAGCTTGGGTAAGCCTGTAACAAGTTTTTCCATAGAAGGTAGGGCACGGAAATGAAGGTGTCCTAATCTTCTATGCTAAATTTCATTTGTATCAACAATGTCAAGGGTAAGGGCTTGTTTAACCTCAATGTATAGTTTGTAAAGGTACCCTTGTCTTATGCCTATGGTTAGAGCTTTCTTGATAGATGAGTTCTTAGGCCATACTAGAACTTTCCCATCCATAAATGTAACTCTGTAACCATTGTCTTCAAGGGTAGAGATGGATATAAGATTTCTCTTTATTCCAGGTACAAATAAGACTCCAGTGAGTTGCAGAGAAACCCCAGATTTCAACTTGATGGAACACGTTCCAACCCCTTTTACAGGGTATGCAAAATCATCCCCGATGGTTACTTCTTCATCAAACTTTTCAATCATAGAGTCCAAGTGTTCTCTGAACCCTGTGATGTGTCTGGAGGAACCACTATCAATTACCCAATTTTGAGTGTTGTCAGATACTTGACTAGAAAGGGCTGTATAGAACACAAAGTTCTCAGATTCATGATCTGGGTTTGACTTTCCTACTTTGGCAAAGGATGCTTGTTTAGTTCTATCAGGGCATTTCATTGCATAGTGGCCATACTGATCACATCTAAAGCATTGTACTCGAGAGATATCTTTCTTCTTATAAGATTCCTTTCCATTGGAACTTCTCTTTCTTTTAAAAGATCCTCTCTTGTAGGAGTTTTTCTTACTCCTCTTATTAGATGTTGTGTGGAGAACATGAATGTCTTCATCTATGTGTTTTTGTTTTGGCTCTGTGGAAAGTCTCATTTTAAAGGTGCTAGTTCTTGGCCCGTCAAACTTTCATAGGGGAGTTTTAGATCTCACATTCTATTCCTTTAAACAAATGGACTCCATGATGTTTTCTGGTAGGCCTCCTAGCGTAACCTAGATAACTCTTGCTATCAATTTATCCAATTGTGGATAATTGATACCTTAGTTCAATAATCCTCATGAAGTATGCATTAATGGACACTCCTTTGTTTATTTGTGCATTGTTGATTTGCCTTTTTAATGCAAGAGTCCTGCAGGGGTTGTTAATATCATAGGTACTCTCAAGAGATTTGTACACATACAGGCGTGCCATGTTTTGCTAAGTGATAGGAAACTATATGATCCCCTAACTGCATCTACTAGAATTTTCATGGCCTTTTCATTGTTTTCAACCCATTGAGTTTTCTTAGGTTCAGCCTCTGGTTCCTTTTTATTTTCTTTCACAAGTGAGTAGTTTATTCTCTCTAAGGATCATCATGATTCTAAATTTCCATGATGTGAAGTTGTTTGCTCCTGCAAGGCGATCTTCAAATCTGATCACACTTGACATTATGAAGAATGTGATGTGAATTCGATTTTAGAAAATATGAATTTTCTAGAGCAAATTGATTTTAGATTTTTTTTGGATTCACACAACTTGGCTCTAATACCATGTAAATGTAAACAAATCTTCAATCAAATTGGGAGACTAAGGGACTTATGAAAATTCTAAGTGTAAGAATACTACTCAAACTTCTATGTTCAGATTTTCAATTTCCAGATTTGAATTTCTTATTTTGAATGTGCTGATTGCAGAACATTATTCGATTTCTATGTTTGCATATCAAAGAAGGATCCGCCATAAATAAGAGAGGAGACCCGCCCCTAAGAGGCACGTCTCATGAGAGGACGTGTCTCCACAAGTGGAGACACGTCCACTCATGGGACGTGTCCCTTAGGGCGCGGCTTATGATAAAGTCATTTATCATTGTTTAGTATAACTCATATATACCCTTCTACAAGGTGGCGGATGAGTAAGTAAATTCCGATTAATGAAATTCAGAATATAACATCATATATATAATTCAAATTTTATATGTATGCTCATAAATTCGATTAAATGTTTTTCCATAAATATTTCAATATAAATGATAAACTTTGATCAAGTATGAATGACGATGATGCTTACAACAATCGTCATTCATATCTAACCGAAGCTATCATTCATTAACAATGACTACCAAATTGTAGTAATAGAAAACTACTTTCAACAACACATATACAACCTACTAATCGGCCAATAATTATCAACAGTGCACCCTACACTGTACAAATTATTTGTAAGAATGGTATGACACTTCAAATAAGTCTATGACCAATCTTCAACAAATACCTTTGACAGGAGGAGTGATGCAGCAATCTTAGATATGTAATTAAACTAGGCAACACTTCATGTATGGCTACCAAAATATAATACACATTACCTTTTCATCAATCTACAATATTCAACAATCAAAAGTTAAGACTTAAACTTTACCTTTAACCACACAATGCCAATATTTTAAATAATAATATGTACGACACAACATTAGCAGATGTATGGCGGCTATAGAATAATACCTTGCAATCTTCTTTAAATATGTAAGGCTTGGATTGTGACTAAATGTTGCACTTATCTTCACTTATGGTACTTCCACATATAATAATCAAATTTGCTTGGACAGTGATTCCCTTGGTATGGCTACCATACGACAGCCATAACCTCTTAAAATATTCTCTTATATTACTTTATTTAACTTTAAAATAAATAATCAGCTTCTAAAATCAATAATAAAATATGATTTATTAAAACATTTCCACAAACTTAATATCAAATATTGGTCTGAAACAATCACAATTAAAATAAATATCAAACTAAAATACTTGAATATAAACTAATATTTCAATTGGAAACTCGCTGATAAAATCTATACATCACGCCATACTAAAAATCTAAAAAATCTTCCTAATGCTTTTAAAATTATCTTTTCACACAAATACAATCCTTGGATGTGTTAGGTCTCAAAATAACTACTCCACTTCCTAGAACACATTTTACTCACAAGGCCAGGGTTGTCACTATATGGTTCATGAATGGAATTTCAAAGGATTATAAGCTAACTCAACAAGAGTGGATTTTATCTTCTACACTTAGAGTTCAATTTAAAGTCAGAGAGTGTTCCCAAAGGCATACCTGAATACGTATTGAAATCACTTAAATTAAACAATAGCCAAACCCCAACCTATTTGGTTAGCCCCAAAAAGTTGTCACTAGACTAAACATACTATCTATCTTTAACCCCTATATAGCTAATCAGACATCTTGGACATTTGTGTGCAGGATGGGGTAAGTTCCATGATTTACTGAAAATAATTCTCTGCTCCTCCACAAGCCTGATGAAATCAGCAGACTACCAGAACCATTCTTTGCAAAACTGGTGCCTTGGAGTGTTCTTGTTTGCAGAGTTGGTGCAGGAAATATAGAGATGGAATACTATTAGGAGCCAGCCTGGTCATGAAATGAACTGAGAGCTTGAGAAATGATGGGAGCCTCAGGTTATGGAAACAATCACATATCTTTAGAAATATTGTTTCTTTTCAATAGAGAGGATGGAATTTAAGTGAGGTCCTATTCCCAATAGGTTGGTATTTATGTCCATGTGGAACTGCAAAATCTCCTACAGGACCATCTAGAGTGGTGAAATGAATCCAATGGTGAAGAAATAACTTCAATATCATTTGTCACTTGTGGGATATTTAATAGTTTCAATTTCCAAAATCGTGTTAAAAATATTCAAAGTCAAATTTGAAGCACTTAGAGGCTCCGATATGGGCCCAAAATTTGACTTAAAACCAAAATATACCATTTAATATTATTTTGCGGCCAAGGATCTTCTCGAGAGCTTTCCAATGATATATTATAACTGGAAATCCAACAATCGGATCAAAAGTTATGATCCAAGAAATTGTACTACTAAAATTAATAAAATTTTGAAATATCTTCTTGAGGGGGTTACACTTTCCAAAATATGTTGGGGCGGTTATGCATTCCAAATAAAGGAGGCGAATGGGGGTTACAGAACAAGGGGTGAGCAAAGTAGATTGTGGCTCCGATTAACAAATTTGTGTAATTAGAAAGCCCATGTAATGGTAGTCTATAATTTTTTGAATGTTATAATTTCATTTTTATGGAGATAATAGAACGTTGGTGTTTCCTTCTTGCATTTTGATTGTTTATTTCTTTGTTATTGTTGTGGGTTTGGGTTTGTAAGGGGGGTACCCTTCATTAGGAAATATGAAAAACTACAAGTGATTTGTTGCTTAAAGCATCAACATACATCAATTTTAATTTGATCTACTTAGTTATCCATAAAAAAACTATTCAAACTCATATGAAAACTTCTAAAAGAGTCACCACAATAACTGTAATGAAATTAAAGCTCCGTCAAGCTCCTCTAATGAAAGTTACATTCATAGCAGAAAATGTGCTCAAGAAAATATATCTGAATTGATACATTCCTTGAGTTTGAACACATACAAATGGAGACATGAATCTAAAAATGATGTTTGCAATATATATTTATCAATCTAAACATTCTCTGCATTTTGATCACTAATCTGCACTTGATACTTCATTGAATACCTTTTTGAACATGCACTTGCAGTTCTCTTCTCTCTACATACTCTCCAATGATCCCAACGATTACCCAGTTTCCCATAAGACAAGGCGATAGGGGCCAACCCTACAATGGGTTACTGTAGCTACATCAAAATCTACGTGAAGGATCCAATCCCTTCAAAATGTACGCATTTGATCAACATATGGCCACAACAATTACTTTTGGTGGTTGGTCAAGTGGTGCTAATCATGTAGGTAGGTGGGAAAATGGAGTGGCAATAATAACTAAGGTTGCCAAAAGCAAACATTACATGTGCCCTTTAACAAAAAATCGGAAAAACTTAACTTTCAATGAATTCACAGGTTCGTGAACTAGCAAACCTGTTGAAAAATTCTTTTTCTAAGCTATCTTCTTCATTTCTTTCTTCATCTGTCCTCCTTCAACATAAATTCACCATCACAAACCACTCCATCGACGAACCATTAGGTTCGAAAACTAAGCAAAGCACCAAAAAATTTGCGCTTCTCCATTTCTTCTTCCATCAATGAACCAACCTCTGAGGAACCTCCCTTGTTGATGAACTTCAAGAGTTCACGAACTTAGAATTTTCCTGACAACTTCTTTTCCTTCCTTCGGCAAGCCAACACTTTGGAGAAACCTGCCAGGAAAAAAAATTCCATGAAATGAGCTTTGTCTCTTCATTTCGGCTATTTAGGAGGACTTGTTTAAAACTTCAAGGCTTAGGGATTCAGGCAAACACCTTATTGCTGAAAAGGTTTGTTTTCTCAAAACTTGGGAAAAAAACTTACAACACTAAGAGTATGGCAAACTTTTTAGACTAAAAAACATAAAGGAGAACATTTTCTAAAGGAAAACAACACCCAACACAAGCTATCTCCAATTGGTTATCATCTGGGTGAACGATAAGGCATGAAAATGGTAAGGGACTCAATCATAAAAGAAAAATGGATTTGAGTCCTAACAATGGCTTTGGTTGGAGACGTGTGCCTTTTGAAGGCATAGTGAGAACTTAGAATCTCCGAGAAAACCACCAAAATTTCAAAATAACAAAACACCATCTTGACTCACAAGGAAACAAGACTACTTGATGAAAAAATCGAAATAACAAATTTATCATTGACTCACCAATCAAAATTTCTTGAACTACATGACTTACAAAAAGTAATGCTTTAGGTGATATCCATGCACATGTAGCTCTATCAATTCGCCCTTGAGATCCATGAGACAATACATATTTATCCCATACCTCTCAGCTACTCCATAAGGACCAAGCCATAAGGGGTCAAACTTTCTTACTTGCCCTCATCTTCAGACTTGGAGTTCCACATAAGAACTAAATCACCAATTTGAAATTCCTTTGTTAAAACCTTCCCATCATGAAACGATCTGCTTATGGTGAATGTTTTTGTTATAAGTTGCTCTTTGTAGTTCATCCAACTCATCCAAGGCCATAACCCTATGTGACATTGCATCACATTGATCTTCACCAACATCTTGCAACAGCTGATATACAAGTAGCCTCAAACTGATAGGCATCTTTGCCTCCAATCCATAAACTAACTCAAATGGGCTACACCCAATATCTTGTTTGACTATAACTCTATCAGCCCAAAGAGAAAACTTGAGCTTGTCAGCCCATCTCTTTTTATTTTGATCTAAAGTTATTTTGATGATCTTCATCAAACTCTTATTGTTGGACTCAACTTGTCTGTTACTCTATGGATAATAAGGGGAAGAATGTACTAGGTCAAAACCAAACTTAGAAGACATTTCTTGCATATCCTTTGACCTGAAACACATATCATTATCAACAATAATTCTATTTGCAACCCCAAACCTAGATATGTTGTTGATTAGAAAGTCTATTACCACCTTGGATGTGGCATTGCGAGTTGGAAGAACCTCAACCCACTTAGTGAAATGGTATGTGACTACTAAAATCCACTTAAATCCATTGCTAGATTTTTCTTGTATTTCCCCAATGAATTCAATGCTCCACTGTTGAAAGGGTGCCTCAACAGATGAAGGTAGCAAAGGAAGAGCATTGGTAAACTTTAACTTGCTCAAAAATATTTGGCAAGCATCACATTTTTTTATCATTTGTGCAACATCCTTGAACAAAGTTGGCCACCAAAAGCCAACTCTCAATATTCCATGTGCAGTGGTCTTAGCCTTAAATTGTCCACCACATACACCATGGTGACACTTTCTCATCACTTCATCAAATTTCTTGTTGTTCAACATTTGAGCAAAATTTCTTTGTGATTCCTCCACATTAGCTCGCCTTAGATCAACACATATCTATGTGATTGTGATTTAAGAGTTCTTTGTGTATCATTCATAGAAGGTGGGAAATTCATGCTTATTACATAAAAGGAAATGTCTTTATACCATGGATTATCACCTAGAGCACACTCAATAGCAACACCATCACTTTCCTCATTTACTTTTGTTGCTTCCAAGTTGGAATTAGCCATCAACTTGGTCAAATGTTGACCCATCAGAAGCTTAGTGGTCTAAATATCCATATCATATTCTTGAATTTTATTTACCCACCTACACCTCTTACCTGATGCTTCTTGTTGCATGAAAATATCTTTCACGGTTGGGTGTGGCACATATGCAATAATTTTTGCACCCACTATGTATGATCTATTTTTTTTTACATCCCTAATTAAAGCATAATCATGCTTTTCCATTGTTGAATGCTTTAGTTCAAATGCTTGTAATGATTTTCTCAAGAATGATACAAGCTACTCATATCTATCTATGTTCTTTTGTAACAACACAATAACAATTGTATAAAAGAAGCAACACATAATAGCTAGAGAGGCTTACAGTAATCCGAGCTTACCAAAACAGGGGCCTTAGAAATCGCTTGTTTAATGTCTCTAAAAGCTTCAGATGGTTCTACACTCCACTCTATTGATTGTCCCTTCCTGAGCATCTTTGATATGTCTTTGGTCTTCTTAGCAAAGTAAGGGATAAACCTTCTAACAAAATTTATATGCCCAAAGAAGGACTGCATACCTTTCATAGATTTGGGTTGAGGGATAAGGCTAATTGCCTCAACTCTTGCAAGGTCTACCTTTACCCCATCCTTTAACACAATGTGTCCTAAAATTTTACCCTCCTCAACATCAAACTTAACATTTTTTGGGAGTTAAATAAATCCCAAACTCTAGGCATCTTTGGAAAATCAATTCGAGGTGTTTGCAATGCTCACCTCTCTTCTTCGAAAACATAGTTAGGTCATCTCGGTATACCACCATTATCCAATCAATAAGACCAACAAAAGCCACGTCCATTTCTCTCTAAAATGTTGAGCCTGCATTCTTCAAACCAAATGGCATCCTCAAATACACATAAGTGCCCCATGGAGTAGTGAATGCCATCTGGTGTTGCTTTGATTCTTTTGCAGCCACCTAGTTGTAACTTGAAAACCCATCCATCATAAACATCAATTCTAGGAAGATGGTAATTGTCTTTGATGAATTTAAGGTTGAGATTCTTGAAATCAACACATAATCTTATTTCCCCATATTCTTCTTTCTTTTTTGAACACGATTTGACAGCCATTCAGAGTGTCTGATAGCCTTAATGATTCCAACTTCTTTCATCTTCATCATTGTTTTTTGCATCTAGGGAGCCAATATAGGATTGATTGGCCTTTTCTTTCACCTAAATGGTTTTGCATCAAGCCAAAGAGGGCTAGTAAGTTGAAACAAATCCTCCTTATATGGCTATAACTCATCATATGACCATGCAAAGCACTTCTTAAATTTAAGTAACAAAGATATTAGCATTTGTTTTTCATGGGTTTCAAGCCTCTTACCAATATAAACAATCTTAGGATTTTCATTTGTACCCAGATTTATTCCTTCAATGTCATCTTCATGAATTGACTTGATCTTGTTCTTGTAACGGTCTCCACCATTAAACATTTTCTCTAATGCAACTAATCCCTTGGGACTAGTTTGTATTGAGTTGCACTATCTCATTCCCAAATAAGGTTTCCTTTCCGTTTCCAATCTCAATCATTGGTTGCTAATCAATGAGTTGACTATCAAACTCATCCATATTACTTAGGAAATTGTAAATATGCTAGTTGTCATCAAATACTTGCCATTTATAAAGGTTGTTTGGTATTGTAGGTGTAATCAGGGATAAAATCAGGATTTAAAATGTAAATCATTAAACATAAACCCCAAGACCCTAATCAAGCAATAGAGAACAAAGAAAGCATTAAAAACATGAAATAATGCAACATAGTTACCAATTTCTTCATGCCTCCATTGATTCACCTCCATTGCCCTTCTCCGTTTTGCTAAAATATGGTTGATGCCCTCAGATTATAAGTATGTAACAATAGCCTAATGTCTATGACAACAAAATATCAAAGAATTATTGTCTTGTAAGCATAAATTCTAGATTTTGTAAGATGATAAGGGTAGGCACCTTTTATAGAAAAGACAAATTTGAATGAACAATGGAGATTAAATGATTTTAATTTCAATCAATGATTGAAATTAAACGAGACAAAACGAGATAAGAACAAGACTAGCAAAAGAACTAAATAATTCTAAAGAGTCATTTAGTTCGAAAAAGTAAGTGGAAAATTAAATAATGGAAACATTATTTAATTTTAGAAGAAAAATGTGAGTTGTCTTTTTTATTAAATAGCAACTTAATTCAAAAAGTAGGAGAAAAGTGAGTCATTAATTAAATAAAATTTAATTAATTTATGGCAGAAAAGACTAAAATGAATAATTAAATGGTGCGAATTATTTAATTACTGTGAAAGTGGAAAAAGTCGACTTTAAAAACAGTAAAGAACAATTACTCATTAGAGTGGAGGAAGAAAAAGACAAGGAGGGAGAAAGAAACTGCTTTAAAATAAAATCAATTGCGGAAAAAGATATAAACTATGAAAGCGAGGAATGCTTAGGATAATTAAATAAAATGGAATTTATTTAATTTATGGAAAAAAGAGGATAATGACTAATTAAATAATAAAAATAATTATGTAATTATAGAAGAGAAAGTGACGAAAACAATTAAATAAAATATGTTAAATTTATTTTAATTAAGAAGAAAAAAAATCATGTCATCTTATAATTAAATAAAATTTATTTTAATTAATCCAAAGGAAAATAAAGAAGGAATGAATTAATTCAATGATTCAAATTGTTTAATTCCTTATGACTAGAGGAAATACAAACTTTGGAAATGATAAAACCGTTAATTATGTCAACTGAAAAAGGGTAATAAAGAAAGAGCGTAAGGTGTTCAAGTAAGCAGAAGGACAATTTTAATTAATCATATGTTACACTTCCTCTTTGATGCAATCACAGTTTATAGTGTTTATCAAAGCAATTTCGGGTTCAAAATGCTAGTACAAGCAGATGGGCCTGGAAGGTACAGAATTTTATGGAAGGGTTTAAATTTTTTTGAGAATTGACTAATAAGGTCTCACAGGATAGATGTAAGGATGGTAGGAGAAATGTTAGCTAGGAGAAAAGGAAGAAAATGTAACTAGCACTTGTTGTTGAGTGAGACAGCAAGATGAATATTGCTTTCTTTAGGATTCTTGATGTCATTTAGAGGATAGAATATGGCCAAATGGATGACATAAAGCTGTACTTGGGTGGCTTAATTTTGGGATGTCGTTTGTGAAAATCAGAGCAGGTGCCAAGGAATGTCCTAACTCATACTAAAAGGCAAAGTTGCCCCCATTCTTTAATGAGAGACAAATTACACCAAACAACAATTAAATAAAAACAAAGTCATGAGACATCCTTGCTCCTCTAAATCTTTTGTGGGACATCCTCGAGGCAGCTAGTAACATAACTCAAAACACAAATCCAAAAAGATAAAAGACAGAATAGACCAACAAAGTCAATAGTCATTCAGAGTGTGCCAATAATTGTTTGTCGATGTTTAATTGACTAGGTGAGTGATGGGTTTATTGTTTTGACAAGGCCTGGTTTTAGGAGAAGAAACATGTCGTATAAGATGTCATGTTTGGTTTCAACCATGTAACCACCTATATAAGATGAGTGAAAAAGTTTGACGAATGACAATGTCTAGTTTCAGGAAGGACACATCCTGTATAAGACATAGTTTTGAGTGTCTTGATTTTGGTTTGATGCTTGATTGATTTGACAACTTAACTAATTTGGGTTGAAGACTTGTTGACTAATTTGTCTTGTTAATTCATGATTTGTGTTGAAGTTTTGATGATTGTTTGTGTCTGAGTTGACAATGTTTGACTTATTGTGACTGACTCAACAAACCCTAAAGGACTGACCTAGATGCCCTTAGGGGCTCATCAACAGATGGCCTTGCCTATGCAACAATGTGCAAAGACCTTGTAGTTCGACATGACTTGACCTTATTTTAAAGGATTGAATCATGAATTCACTTTTATTCGACAGAACCTAAAGGACTGACCTAATGCTTTGGGGGCTCATCGATTGATGGCCTTGCCTACGTGAAGTCATAGAGGCAACATAGTTTGATTGGACTTGGATTGGCGTGACTAACTGTGACTCTACTTGTGGGATTTTTGAAAGTTATTTGGATGTTTTTTGTGTTTTCTGACATGTTTTGATTTTTTTGGATTTTTGATGTTTTATGTTTTTTTGTCTTTTTTTTTAAGAATATTTTATTTTTGTCTTTTTGAGAATATTTGATTTTTTTGTCTTTCTGCTGGCCTCGGCCTTGAGGTGAGATCAATGAAGACATAGGTCGATGTTACCCCCAATGCAGGTGCAAAACAATTCTTCAAGGTGATATGAGAGCATTCAGGTGCGGTGGGATGTGGAGACAAAGATGATGTATAATAATCGCAGCGTTATTATGGAAGACATGGAAATGATGGAGGACAAATGTATTAGCAATAAAGGTGAGCTACTCAGGATGCAAAGCCAATTTTCTCTAAACAACAAAGGCACACACAAGAATAAAATTTAACTCATGAATCTAAAACAAATCAAGTTGAAAGGAGCCATTATTAGAGCCGGTATGACTGGCAATGACAGCATTTATTTGGCGTGGAAGGACATCACGAAACAACGTGAGAACTAGGAAGAAATCTCATTGATATGACTAAGAGATCCAGGGTTTGCGAGTTCGCTTAAAGGAATGTTTGGATAGGCCACTAACAGTTGCGCGCCGTTAACACTCAGATTGACTGCATTTGGAAGCAACTTATTTTACAGGATTGCATCCCCTATGGGATGATGGAAGGCGAATGGAAGTAAAGCGGGTTATCAGGTCATAGCCAGCCTTTGAAAGTCGAGTGTATTGAAACCCATTATGGAAGGATAATGGATTGATTTTGGTAAAGGATAAGAGACATGAGGATTATTGGCTGGAAGAATTATCATATGATCTCCAAGGACTATGTCGCATAGGAATAATTTGTTTTCTCTGGCGTATGGGTTTGGATTTAATTCTATGAAGGCAATGACATGATATTTCATGGATAGTGTATGAGCAAAGGATAGACACGTCAAGAGTTTTCCCAAAGCATGATTTATGTTTGTACCCCAGGATCAAAGAAGGTGGAAAAATGGATGGGAATGATAGGGCTTAAATGGATAGATGGAAATGTCATGAGAAAGGCATGGGAGATGAGATAGCTGGCCCCTGAGTGTAATGGTCCACATAGATAATTGCTCTTACACATGACACATGTTTGCTAGGTTTTCATCATGGTACTTATCCAAAGCGCCATAAAAATGATTTTCACTATTGGATGAAATTTTTCTCTTTACTATTTTTTTTATTTTTTTGTAGTCACACAAGACACATGTTTTCCAGGTTTTCATCAAGGTGACGATTCTTTTGTTTTTTCAATTTTTTTGTATTTTCCTTTGTATTGTCTAGACGATCATTTTGATGGTGTTGGTGTAGATGTTGATGTCATGATATGCCAATAATGACCTTTACAGAGTAGTTGTCTTGTTAGGATCATAACACTTATATACAACTGATTGATGTCATTGTGATCCTTTCTGATATTCGGGTTAGCCTTATCAAAATACGCCCATCGTGATAGAGTTCCATGAGATTCATTATAATAAAGAGTTGTTGCCAAGATGTGACAGATTTGTGAAGTAGGAGTTTTGGAATGTAGATGATATTTGGATTATGACGGATGATGGTAGCCATGGAAGGATTATTTAGACGTTTGAATGTAGCAATTTTTATTTTCCAAACTTGGGATGGTGGATGGTGGACTTTGGAATTTTGATTGGGATAGTATTTGGAACCGTGACTTTTATATGCCTTGCGTGATGACCTTTTTTAAGGAGGTGGATGTTTTTTATATGCGGGAGACCTCTTTTCTTGTGGCTCCACATTTTGATTGGATACTGGCATTGAATTCTTGTCTTTACTTGATCCATTTGTCTTTGGAATCCATTTTAACTTCATTTTTCCACTTGGATATTTGTATTCAATGGTTTTTTATATTTGATTTTGGACTTTATACTTGTAAGATTTTTGTTTTTGTTGGTTCCAATTGATGGGTTTAATTATGTTGGAATGATGGTTTATGGTATGGATGGAAGGAATGTTGGCAACAACCAAGTTATGACAAGGACTACTCATGGCCCCCATTTTGATGTCTGTATTGGATAAAGTGTCCCCTAGTAGCATGGAGGTATCACTAGCATCATTTGATTTTTCGATTGAAGAATAGCCAAAACCTTGATGTCTAAGATTTTGATGCAGGAGCACCCATGGTGTACTAGCAATCCTCTGTCCCCAAAAATAGTTTATTTTTCTTTGTTTGATTTCAATAAGGGCTTAGGTGATAAAAAATAATATTTTTATTTGCAACATTGTAAATTTCCCTTGTGTGAAAAAGTAATGTAACTTTTGATGGGAAAATACCCCCCCATAACTCAGTAAATGTAATTTGTAAAAGGTTAGGTCTTTGTGCTTCCCACTTTTGAAGGAGGTCAAAGGGGTCATATTTGCATGTACATGTGTCATATTTTGTCATAAAGTGGGCTGCCAAAGGAATATTGCATGTTGCTCCCATGTCTTTGCATGCAACAACCGTTATGACAGGCTGTAAGGAATCTGTAAGAGGTGTAAGTTGTCATAGCATCTCAAATTGGATTGGTCAAGAGTCTAGACACCCAAGAAAGGTTGACATGCATTGTGCCACATGTCTTATGGTAGATTTTCAAATTCCTAAGGTTGGGCATACCTTTCTCAAGGTGGTTTCATTAGCTTGTTTTGTGAAACCATGGTTTTTTGCTCTTTGCTCATTCTCTATTTATTGATGCCTTATCATTTGGAGAAGGGGGCTTGGAGAAGTAAAGTTTTGCATACCGAAATGATGTCGGAATTGTACCAAATTGTTGAAGACACATTTGTTGCAAGTGTTGCATGTAGGATTGTAGAGGAGCCCATGAGCTTCAATATTATGTAATCTTTTGCATGTTTGGAGATAATAAAAGTTGCAGATTTTCTCTTCCGAATTATGTTCTTGTTATGTATTTGAAACTTTCATGTGTTATGTTTTGTGAAGTATTGTAATCAGATTTGAAAGGGAGATTATCCCTTTTCATCAAATTTTCATAAAACTGTATTGGTTCTAGAATGCCTTTCTCATGTAGGCCTAGTCCTCTTCCTTGATACTACATGCTCTGAAATATTATATTTGCAATGGGGTATTTTTTACTTTGAAAGCAAGATGCGAACTCATCATTGTATTTGTGGAAACTATTGCTTGGAATCTATCAGATTTGCTTATCAAAATAATTTTTCAATTTTTTTCAAACTCTTTCAAATTTGTAAAAATTTTCAAAGGGGGCATAGGTCTATCCTGTTTACACTGGGGCATATTTTTGAACTGAATTTTTTTGACACAACGCGATAAACATAAACATTAGACTAGGGAATATTTTTTCAAACTCTTTCAATCATTAAACATAAACCCTAAGACCCTAATGCAATAGAGAACAAAGAAAGCATTAAAAACATGAAATAATGCAACACAATTACCGTCTTCATGCCTTCATCGATTCACCTCCATTGCCCTTCTCCAATTTGCTAGAATGTGATTGATGCCCTCAAATTATAAGTATGCAACAATAGCCTAATGTCTATGACAACAAAATATCGAAGAATTATTGTCTCTTAAGCATAAATTTTGAATTTTGTAAGATGATAAGGGTAGGCACCTTTTATAGAAAAGACAAATTTGAATGAACGGTAGAGATTAAATGATTTTAATTTCAATCAATGGTTGAAATTAAACAAGACAATACAGGATAAGAATAAGACTGACAAAAGAACTAAATAATTCTAAAGAGCCATTTAGTTCGAGAAGGAAAGTGGAGAATTAAATAATGGAAACATTATTTAATTTTAGAAGAAAAATGTGAGTTGTCTTTTTGATTAAATAGCAACTTAATTCAAAAAGTAGGAGAAAAGTGAGTCATTAATTAAATAAAATTTAATTAATTTACGGCAAAAAAGGCTAAAATGAATAATTAAATAATGGACATAATTATTTACTTATAAAAACAATTATCTCATTAAAAAGCGGAGGAAAGTGACAAGTTAATTAAATAAATAATTTATAAAAGAAGAAGAAGATAATGACTAATTAAATAATAAAAATAATTATTTAATTATAGAAGAAAGTGACAACAATTAAATAAATAGAAATTTATTTAATTAATTAAAGAGAGGAAATAAAAGAAAAGAGATGAATTAATTAAATAGAGGAATATGACTTTAGACGATAATCAAATAATTAAAATTATTTAATTATTAAGGAAGAAAGGGGATTGATAGAGAAAAATAGTGTTCGTAGGCAAAGGGCAATTTTTAGTGTCTACAGTAGGTGTCAACAAGACTTCAATACTCTATTGAAGCAAAATAAGATTCTCATTCAAATCATATGTTGACACTGCAACGACAAGAGCATTGACCTCCACATTTTGGCTTCTATCCAACCATTCAATGCCAATGACGTCATACAACTCCAAGCAATCCCAAACAAAAAAATGGTACATTCTAAGTTTGTTCTCCTTGGTTGCATACACTCTTTGTTTTTTGTACAACAAGCTTAGAATCCCCATGGATCTTCACACACCTCACTCCATGTTTATGGGAAATATTCAACCCCGGCAATAGGGGTTCATGCTTAGCAACATTATTT
>VDFB02015305.1:0-16314 GCA_007258455.2 Sequoia sempervirens | reverse complement strand
AGAAATTTATGTGAAGAGTGCCTCGCAGACCCATGGCGACAATGGATGAAGTTCTTCAAAAAGGGGCCCTATGATATTCAAATAGATGGGGCATGGGCTGGTACTTAGTAAAAATAAAAACCAGCTAGAGAGAGCTCGAGGAATTTTATGTCCATACTTCCAACATCTGAAGATTCTGCATTTTATGTTAAAAATAGCAATAGGTCTAAGAAAATAGTAAGGGCTTCATAGTCCTCCCTAGCATATTTTGACAACATTTTTGCATTTCCAAAATCCTTATCACATTTCCAAACTTCCTAGGTACACAATCCTATCTTGTTGTTACTTAATTTTGTCATTTGCACTCATTATTTGGCTTGAATTTCTAGGTTTTGTGAGTTAAATATCAAGTTTTCTTCCAGGCCTTTGCTTGGTGCTAAACCCTTCAAAGCCTAAGGAATCTTCCTATCTCTCCTTTGTTGAGAATTCACTCACCTTTGTGTTGATAGTCAATCTAGTTTGGGATCATAGGACATCCTTCAATGATAATTGGAGAAAAGTGGTGTTCTATGAACTAGGTTACAAGGCATCCATTTTCCCATTATTCACCTACAAGGGGTTTGACCAAGGCAAACCCCTACTCCCTAAAAATCAACATATTTTCTCTCTCTTTGTGTTAGTTATTTTTTATGAACCAAAATTATTCTTACCACATACCTATGAACTTTCCAGAATTCAACTACTGGTAAGGGTAAGGATTGGCCAACACAACGATTTTTAGGCCTTTACTTCTTCACTTCAGGCTCTTTGAAACCAAAGAGCATAATCCTATTCATAGATAAATTCCTACAACTACAAATAAACAATAGTTATTAAAGATTTGGCTGACCTTCAACCTATTACCATCTAATGCAAGGAAAAAGGGTACTTTAGATTTGGGCGTTGTAATTGAAAGTTTATAATTGATTCTTTATTCTCATCCCAAGCCCTAGGTCAGGTGCATTACCAAGTCACTTATCATTAAGATAACCTAATGAAAAGACTAGTGTCTTATCTATTAGGATAATGGAGTCACATTTGCAATAAATAGTAATTCATTAGAAATTTAACTCTGTAATTTGTAAGCTATTGACATACTACCTTGTAGTATTCAACTCATTATTCCTATAACACACCTACTTGTTGATTTGATGCCTTTTCCTCAAAAACTTGTGACCTTACTTGATAATTTTAATCAACTCTTTGAATTGAAGGAAAAAATAAACCCACACATTCAAGTAAAACAATTGGAGACAAATGAAAATTATCATTAACCATTCCATTTATAATTTAAGAGAAAATTACATAAGAGAGCATATGTTTTAGAACTAATACTTTCCTCTTTTCCTTACTTTCTTCTCCAACTCAACCAATTCCTTCCCCTTAAACTTGACAATTTCTTCTAAAATGGTTTGTCTCCTTAGGTGGTAACTACTCCTTACACCATATTTCTTAAACTTCCTTCACCCTTTTTCTCTCCTTTGGTGTTTTAGGAGCTCCCTATGTTCCAAATTCACTTTTAGGTGCATTTTCCTTGGACATAATAAAATTAAGTCTCTTGGAACTCTAAACTGGCTTAACAGACTCTCTTGACTTACTCATTTTCACAATAATTAGAAAAAGAAAAAGAAAACTCCTTATTTGTAGAAAAAATCTCACCACCCCAGGGTTCTAAAAGCTATAAACTATTATAACCATAATTGAGAAGAGAAAGAAAAAGCACCTACTTACCTAGGGAAATTTTTATCACGATACCTCTACAACCTTCTATAAAGAAATTCCTTGCCAACCTGTTCTCAGAATTAACTTAATTTTCAACCTATGAATGCAAGATCTGAATGAAAAATATGGCCATTGATCCTCATTATATTGACACATGTGAGAGTACCAACTATTAATACTCAAGAAAATCTTGTGCAAGAAAGATGACAATCAGCTGCTTGATTTTTGAACCTCAGTTGTTGATCACACATTGAGATAAATCATCAGATAGTTACCATCAGAGTAATTAATTATGAAAAATGTTAATTGTACATGATTAATTCCTTTTCCTAATAAGAAAATCCCAAGTGGATATACATCCGCTTTGTCTACACATCTAACCACATACTTAGCATTAAATAAAGCCTATCATGTCATAGTTACCTGCTCGCCCTTGGGAATTAATACAATTGCATTTCATCGCAGCAAGACAACAAGGAGCGATCTTGATTCAATCTCAGAATATTGGCTCATACACTACCTTGCTTTCTTTACACCTTCCCTCGTATACCAACATCTGAAAAAATTGATGGCTGAAATACTGAACACATGCTAAAAGAATATGTTCTAATATTACACTTTTTTATCTTAATGCCATCTCGACCAAATTTAATAGTATTTTATCTCCATTAAAATCCATTAGATTCTTTTAAATATTTCATGTGGCAGTCACCCACTCACTCATTGAGAATGTGATATGCAATTGGGCCCCTCACGGAATGGTAGGGAGTGGTCAGGATTGACCCACGCCACCTGCCATCAACTATCGATTTCTATCCTCTTAAAACATACATTGTCTCTACAACCTAGCGGGTCGCTGCATGGAGCAACAGGTGTCCATATACCCACTAGCCTATGTGATCACTTCTCCTCAATACAAAGAAAGGACAAGTGCATAAGGAATGGCCCAAATGAAGAAACGTGTTGTGATATCTACCATTGATCTTTCTCAAAGCTCTTCTAGTTGACCCTTCGAAAGGAATAGTCCCACCACTAGACATGACACATGGTCATCACCCATCAGTGCGTGTGATTAAAATAATGAAAAATAAAACAACACGGGCATGCGGGGAGTGGCCAAAATGTAGCCACGTTACTCAATGACAACTTTTGATCTTCTTTTAATACCACCTGCTATCTTCATCGAGGAGACCAGGATTTCCAATGCACCATACACATGGATTACACTCACTCACCTGTGAAAATAAAATAATAAGTAATAAAAACACTCATGCACATGGGAAATGGTGGTGATCGGCTCGCAGTGATCTAACAGTTGGCGTAGAACCCATTTTTTGCATATGCCACAAATGTTAACTTTAAAAGAGGGCCATTACTAGGTTGATGATAACTTGACCCTTAGGAATGAAGACTTGAGACTTAAGTCATTAAAAATACAAATAGAGCCCAACCATAGGAAACTTTAAGAGCTAAAATGAAACTGACAAACCTCAACCCAGGGGATAGTGAAAATAATGATTCTAATGGCATAAGTGGTGACTTCAGCAACTGGAAATCGATATTAACAATTCAATGTAGAAATAGAACACCCAAGGGATTTTAGACTCATAGGTTAATTTGGAAGGGTTTTGACAACACAAACCCTTAATCAATGATAAGGAACATAACCCTAAGCCTAAAATGAGGGTCCCAACCAAGTATTACAAAATTTTAAAATGGAACCAAGAGAATTTTTTGAGAGGTTCCATCAGTGGGTCTTATTGGGGACATATTCCTCTTGCAGGAATGGTGAGATCCAAGAATCTTCGATGAAGCAAACCACACACATAAAACAAAACTAGGACATTCCCGGACTAGGCAATAAGACCAGATCAAAACAACCAACATATGTATAGTATTTACATAGATTACAAAACCCTAAAACAAGAGATTCCAACTCCATCTAGTTTGAAGCCTTCCTCTGAGGTGTAATTTTTCAATATATGCACCCTTCAATTCATCCAGGCTCCAACTTTACTTGGTGGCCCCAAGCCACTAAAATTAGGGCTCATACTTTCCTCTTTCAAAAATTAATCTATTAAAGGAACTAATTTCCCTCAACCCACATTTACCTCTACCATACCATTGTAACAAGTATAGCCTTTGTATAACAAGTAGAAATATGTGGTTACCCTTGAAATCTTCCTGATTACAAACATTGCCACTAACATCTCTCATAAATTTTATAAGCATACCATTTTTAGTGTAATCTTTTTCATTCTTTATTCTATAATCAAGTATAAATTGAAAATTTTCATCATCACATGACACATATGTGTTACATTCATCACATGAAACACATTCATATTGAAAATAACATTCCATAGTTTTCATCTCATTGTCATGCTCTACCAAAATACTCTCCAACTGAACTGGAAACTGAAAGTATTCATACTCCTCCAAGTAGATGGCATCATGATATTCAACATTAACTCCAACATTTGTTTCAAATGTAAAACAATCATAGGAAATGTCCTCAAGGAGCTCATCAATGTGTTACTCTATTTTCTCAATACCACACTCTAACCCTATACTAGAGGCATCATCAAAGATCTCAATAGAGAGTGGATTATCTCTACACCAATAAGGATCACCATTTCTCATTTCTAGTTAAGATGGAGACTCATTATAAGGGGTTTTCCATTAAATTCATTTCTATCATAAAATCCTCAGCCTCCTCAGAATGAAATTCTAAATCTTACAAATCATCATTATATTCAAAATCATTATAATCACTAGAAGAGCATATAGATATATTTTCAACTTCATTCTCATCATCAACAATCAACACCCTTGACTCACATTCTAAAAACTCTTCACAGGAAGAAAGTTGTTCCTTCTCAAGTAAACATGTGTTCCCATCATTATCAACATATTTCTCATTTGTAGAAAAATATTCCATCTCTACTTTATGAGGATAATCATGATCAACAAAGGAATGATCATATTTAATGCCTTCATCATCACTACAGCAAGGGGACTCATCAACATTGAAACTATGTTTAGAATCTTGAAATTGATTACAGAGTGTTATGTCTTCCATAGGACTACATGTGTTGGAATCTTTAAAAGAACTAAAACTACACATTAAATTTTCTTCACGAATGTATGCATTTTCAACCTTTGCTCTACTCTCTTTCAAAACTCTCTTCTCCTTCATGTGATATCTAACTACTTGACTCATATGGAGTAGAAAAATCATTATCATTCCAAATTAAAAGTATAATAGCCTTTTTATGATCATATATAATATTTTCAAAACAATAAATATATTCACACAATTGGTCAAACCTAATAGGCTTCAATTCATTTGGCAGAGCACTCAAACTCAATTCATAAGATTCATAAAATAAATCAATGCATACTAAATTTTCAAGATTGTGACACTCAGGAATTGTAGCCAGAGAATCCATAAATCTCTCATAGATATCATATGATGATTCTCCTTCATGTTTCCTTATGCAAGAGAGGGATAAAACATAAACCATAGGATCAAAAATGCATGCAACTTCTTGACCATTTGTTTGGGGCTCTATGTGATTAGTATTGTGGAATGATGTGTAGGCTAGGATAATAGGGGTGTAAGTGTTATGAAATTCATTTTCAATTTCTGACTTACACCTTTCATCAATATTTGGTGTCTTAGGGCAACAAACAATTGTAGACAAATAATTCCTTTGCATTCCATATTTTTAGTTATTTTCAATATTCATAGCTATCCCATAAGCCTAATGCAAGGTTTTAGGATCCTTATCTCTTAATAGATAGATCATCTCATTATCAAAAGCTCCCAAATAAACAACTAAACATACTCCATCACTTAGACTCATTACCTCAGGAATATCCCTTAATATTTTAGCAAATATTTAGTTAAATGTTGGAACTAGCTCATCCTCTTCTTTCTCAATGCTCATAAAATTAATGATCATAGAACTAGCATTGATTCTTTCACCAAATTGCTCCATGAATACTATTTTGAATTCACTCCAAGAATAAATAGAGAATTTTGGTATGTAGGAGAACCAATCTCTTGCATCTCCCTTAAGAGACTAAAAAAATAACCTCATGATCACATCCTCATGATCTACCTCATAGTCATCCATTAAATTATTGAATTCTTGCAAATGCTTACTTGTTGATTATTGATGATGTTTTCTGCACAACAACTCAAATAGAATATAATATCCTATCTCTCTTGAAAGGTAAATCTTTATTAGAAATCCTCAAGAAATAACCCCAAGGTCTCTAATGTAAGGTCTTGAAAATGCATAAACAACTTAGTGATAAATGTGAAAATGTTGGTAATCACAAAGGGACCTTACTACATGCAAAGAATGAATCTTGAACTTATCAGATCTAGCAATGTAATGATAGTTCAATCCTAAATCTAACTCAAATGATAAAAGAAATAACCAAAGATAAGTGTTTCAAAGAGATTTCTAAGATTGAAACTACTCCTAAGATTAACAATGCAACTGATGAAATACTTGAAATGGACCAATCCCTCGAACTAATTCCTGCTTAACCAAGATAAATTTACAATCTCATAGAAATAGTGCAATCTTCTAAGGTATTAAGATTTTCAGATCATGAACATTCATCGAAGAAAAACCAATTGCAATTGAAATGAATAAATCTCCACAATTGAACTAAACACAATGAATATAAAGGTCTAGGCTAACTTTGCAAGGCAACTAACAATCAATTAGCTACAAAAAGTATGGACTAGGGACTACTACAAACACTTCAAGCATCAAATCATGAACATCATTGAATCAAATCTAAATCTAAATCTAACATATATCAAATAACCTTGAGCAATTTGAAAGATAGAATCATAAGAACCATGGAAGATAAGTCAACACAAAAGAGATCACCAACAAATCACAATGCCTTCAATTGTATTGAATAACCGAATTACAACAACAATTCCAAAGTTTTGTTACAACACTTGCTCAGAATGACCTAATTTCTACCTCTGCTCTACTACTTAATTCGGTCTAAGAAATATCTTCCTTTCTATTCTATGTCTATATTCTATCTATATTACAAATGAGGCAAAATGCCAAATTTATAGGAACCTCCAAAGCATGTTGGCCCAAGAGTTTACAATCATAAAACAACCACAAACAAGTCAACGCAATTAATGTTCACAATAATAAATGGCCATAAAACATGTCAACCCAAGGAGAATTCAAAACAAGATAAATATGTTTTAAATGCAAGAACTCATCCAAGTTGGCCTGGGATCTTCAATGCAATTCAAACCAAGGTGCAAATTTCAATGCAACCCTATATTAACTGCCTCCTTCCATTCTTATCCTGAGCACACCTCACCAAGTCAGCCAAGGGGTGGAGTAACCAGTATTTTGAATTTCCATACATTCAATTTCATCTCTAGAACTTCCTTGACGACTCAACAAAATTCAGCTGATTTAGAAAAAACCACCATTAATATTCATTACAACACTATTATAACATGAAGATAAAGATTAGCCCATCATCAATAATATATTCATCATTCAAACGAATCTGAGCAAAGATCTAAATTAACCTAGAAACATTGTTAAATCATTTTCTACACAGTTTGGGATTTCAAGCCAACTACAGAATCCAAGCCAAAAAGGAATTTTGGGGAAATCCAGGCCAGCGGATTCTAGTGAAAAACACACAAAATCAACAATAGATCATCAAAAATGTAGAAAATATGCAGATAACAGTCGAATCTATCAATTTAGAGCATGGAATAATAAGAATTTATCATTAAAATCATCCAATTCAACCAATTTTGCAAGTTTCACCAAGCTTCCCAGAAAATCCAAAAAAATCTGGTCAAACCAAATTTTTGCGAAAATGATAACACTGCATGAACTTTGGGAAAACGAAGGGAAGAAGGAGAAACCAGGAAAATCTGATCGAACAGGAAAATCCTGAGGCTGGAAGAAAACCTGAATATTAGAAATCTCACACAACTTCTCTCAAATTGATCGAATGATCACAAATTTGAGGACCTAGACATGAAACCAGTTAACCTGAACCTACTATAGATCTTCTTTGAATTCTAGGTTCATTCGAAAGCAAGTTAAGATGCAATGGGAACACCCTAGGCATGAAACCCTAAATTTTGACCATGAATGCATAGAGCTAGCCACGAAATGCCCAAACACATAGGAAACCAAACTATAAGCAAGTATAAAATGCCAAAGCACAACGAGATTGAATATCACAACTCAGGAGAGCACAAACAATAATGCATAGAGGCACAAAGCTCCAAAAACAATCAAGTTCGAAAACCCGATGACAAGAAAAAAATTCTAGAAAAAATCAGCCTAGATGGAATTTCGCGAAGGCCAGAAATCTCCAAACCACAGTGTAAAGTAGACCGAACCAGACTCTAAGCGCAATTCGGGAAAATCTAGATGGGGTGAAAAATCCTGAACTCGGGTAAAAATCTGAACTTGGCCCAAAACTTAAGATTTTCAAAATGTAACTTGGGGAAGACACTTAGGCAAGCAAGATGAACACTTTAAACTTATTCCAAGGAAATTTAAATCCCAAAAATTGAAGGAGCAAAAGCACAAAATCGAAAGCAAAAGAGGGTCCCTGCTTTTAGCGGGGCATGTGTGCAAAAAGTACACAACAAATGTGACTCTGCTAAGGAAATGCTCCAAAGAATTTAATGATGGACAAGAATCATGAACCCAGAATCTCTGGTTTTGACCTCACTATCAGACAAACAAATCAAAATGCAAGATTAAAGAATCAGAACCAAAGGTGGACTGAACCTTCCATAGACTAAAAATCCAAGTGTGTGCACATGAGTTCATTTCCTCCTTGAGCTACTGCATAAACAAAGTTCAGTCAAGACAGGCTATGTAAAGATTCTAACTTCAAAAGAAACCTAGATAGAACCTTGCTGCTAGTCAGGCATCTATAGCCCCGATGAGGTTATCATTGTGACTCTCTCGAACATAGCTCTATTGGAAGTCAGACATCCATAGACCTAACAGAGATATTCAGATATCCCTGATAAGTTGAATTCGTTCTTTTGATTTTCAATATTTTCTCTTTTCTTTTCTTTTGATATTCTTTTCTTTTCACTTTTTTATTTCAACCTGTGAACAATGAAGATCACACTTAGGGTTGAGAACCACAGTGACACTGAAGTAGAAATAAGATTTTTCACCTCACAAGACCTTACAAGGATCCTACCGCAACCTCAGGATTTTTTTAAGATGTATAAGAGATATAAGATTTTAGAATACTTCAAATTCAGACCAAACCAGTGATCCATCTTCTTTAAATCAAACATTCAGATTGCATGATGATAACAAAGACCTCAACCATCCTTTCAAGACATAGGATTAAAGTTCATCAAGGAAATACTCAAAACAATCCCAAACAAAAGAATATTTGCTATGCAGGTGCAACACAT
The DNA here is from genome assembly GCA_007258455.2 of Sequoia sempervirens. NCBI lineage: Eukaryota > Viridiplantae > Streptophyta > Pinopsida > Cupressales > Cupressaceae > Sequoia > Sequoia sempervirens. Next base: position 7,100 of record VDFB02015305.1, on the reverse strand, counting down.
CCGGAAGAAAAAAAGGTGACCTCTAAAGCAAGAGCAGAGCAAAACACCGAACCGAAAGGCAAACCTAAAATAACCAAAGAAAAGCAACAATAAAATAGAAAGGAAAACCTACTCTATCCAAAGAAAAGCAAAGTAAACAAAATAGAAAGGAAACCTACTATACCCAAAGAAAAGCAAAGGAAACAAAGCAACCAAACCAATCAAACCTAAATTAATCCTAAAGCAACCTATCCCAACTATACACAAAGAGACTCATAACAATTCATTATCAAACAAGGTGAACTGAGACCCACCCCCATACAGTTCATCAATGCTTGCACAAACAATAAGGTAATGGTAGTAGTCCTCAAGAATGCAAATTCATCTTTATACTCAGCAAAATAAAGCTAAAAAATGCAGCATTCAAATTCAACCTCGTAATCAAGAATAATCAGCAATTGAGGCAATTCATTGAAACCATGATCAATCCATATGGAAGTTGTCTTTCCTAAACTACCATAATCAAATTGATAAGCTTCATAATTTTTTGCAAGGAAAGAAACAACCTGATTTTGTACTGCTATAAACTAAATGTTGTGCTTAGCATCCTGGATTTATGAAAGGCTAATATTTATGTCATCAGGAGGTCTCCACTGATGGTACAACAATCCTCTCATGTTGGAAACATGAAAAATAGAATTGGAGGCATCACTATGTAATGGAAAGTGAAATTTAGATTGAACAAGTCCAGAATTATCAACATGAAACTTTTCACCTATTGAATTTTCTTCATGAGGTATCAATGACGAATGTGCAGAAGCATTGTCCTGTACAACAAATTTCTCAATAGGATGTTGATCAGAAGGCATCATAGACTAATCCTTAAACAAATTTTCTCCTACAATAGTGTGATCTAGCTCATCAATAATGACTTCATCTCCAACATCATTCAAGTTTTTCTGCATATCAATATGAACCACATTAGCTATCTCATCATTGATGCATAAAGTTTGAAAATGTTCAAGGCTTAATTCAACAATATATAGAGGAAAAGTAGAATTTGATAAATGAGAGAACTACCTAAATTCTTCCTCTATTGGCATTGGTTCAAACTCTTGATCACAATCATCAAGAATGTTGACCACCCTATTAAGTGCTTCCTCATGTTCTTCAAGACATTCATCAGCAGCTTGTTGACATTCTTCTATTAGGGACATGTTTGATGTATTTTTTTGTATATCCCTCATATGTTGTGGTAGCTACATTTTTTCTTCCACCTCCTTTATGGTTATCTAGCACTGGAAGCATGTGAATTCTAAATGCTCTTCCTCATGTATCCTACACCAAGATGGTAACAACAAATCCTCTAGGAAGACACCGTAACTTAGGTTTGACCAATATCTCTTAATTTTGTAAATAAACTCTTCAAATCTAATCTATATTGGATCTTCATCCTAGAAGGGAGGAGCTTGTATGGTAACTCCTTTCTCTTGCAACTCATCCTCCACTGCATTCTGAGACATTTGACTAGCCTCTATAAGAACATACTCCTTTACCTCCATGGGTAACTCTTTGCTTAAATATTCCTCTGCAAACTCTAATGCCTCAGATTCATCTTCCTTACACTTAGTCCCTTCCAGATCCATCCCCACATCAGCTGCAACATCATCTCTTGATCCAGAGTTTGTTGGCCTCTCTATAGTGCATTCCTTGTCTAACTTTTCTTTCCACTCCAAGTATCTTCTGACTTTAATGATAGCATCCACACATGATCGGAAAGTAATCTTTGAATGGGCAACATTATGAACTCTGCACCATTTAGATGAGATGAAATCTTGTAAACACATAGCACCAACAAGTTGATCTTCAACTATCCACATTAATGCCTCAACTGCAGTGTCAATAAACTCTAGATCTATAGAGGCCAATGGTTCAGGAAAATTCTGCATGAAAATGCCCCTTTGCAAAATCCTCTCGATTTGACCGAAAAAGTCTAGGCATTCCAACTCATTGTGCCTGCAAGTATTATGAATTCTGAACTTGTTTGGCAATGCATAGTGTTGCAAACCCCCACTATTCCAAAGATCCAATCTCTTATTCAATGACTCTTATTCAATGACTCACAAAGTTTACTAAAATCAATCTGAAGACCATTTCCATCATGAAAAACATAAGACTGCTTTTTCATCTTGACTCAGAATACATACTTTCAGATTTGGAGATATATCATATCTCATATTTTCATCATAAATATTCAACTTCTAATAAAGTCACCTTGGTTCTTCCCTCCTAGTGCCAAATAGGAGCTTGTAACTCTTGAAATTCCTCTTCTCCTATACTAGATCTAGTTCTAAATCTTTTAGGAGAGATGGCAAAAGAAATTGATCCAGCTTGCTTATTCAGGCCCTCCTTCTAGCGCCAATCTATCGATGACGTTTTCTGCACAACAACAACTCAAACAAAATATAATATCCTATCTCTCTTGAAAGGTAAATCTCTATCAGCAAGCCTTAAGAGATAACCCCAAGGTCTCTAATGTTAGGTCTTGACAATGTATAAACAACTCAGTGATAAATGTGAAAATGATGGTAACCACAAAGGGATCTTACTACAAGCAAAGAATGAATCTTGAACTTATCAGATGTAGCAATGTAATGATACTTCAATCCTAAATATAACTCAAATGATAAAAGAAATAACAAAATATAATGGTTTCAAAGATATTTCTAAGATTAAAACTACTCCTAAGATTAGCAATGCAAATGATGAAATACTTGAAATGGACCAATCCCTCATAAACTAATTCCTTCTTAACCAAGATAAATCTACAATCTCATAGAAATAGTGCAATCTTCTAAGGTATTAAGATTTTCAGATCATGAACATTCATCCAAGACAGCCCAATTGCAATTGAAATGAATAAATCTCCACAATTGAACTAAACATAATGAATATAAAGGTCCAGGCTAACTTTGCAAAGCAACTAACAAAAAACTAGCTACAAAAAGTATGGACCAAAGACTGTTGTAAACATTTCAAGCATCAAATCATGAACACCATTGAATCAAATCTAAATCTAAATTTAACATATATCAAATAACCTTGAGCAATTTGAAAGATAGAATCATAAGAACCATGCAAGATAAGTCAGCACAAAAGAGATCACCAACAAATCACAATGTCTTGAATTGTACTGAATCATCGAATTACAACAACAATTCCAAAGTTTTGTTACAACACTTGATCATAATGGCCTAATTTCTACCTCTTCTCTACTGCTTAATTTGCTCTAAGAACTATCTACCTTTCTATTCTATGTCTATATTCTATCTATATTTCAAATGAGGTGAAATGTCAAATTTATAGGAACCTCCAAAGCATGTTGGCCCAAGGGTTTACAATCATAAAATAGCCACAAACAAGTTGGCACAATTAATGTTCACAATAATAAATGGCCATAAAATAGGTCAGCCCAAGGAGAATTCAAAATATGATAAACATGTATTAAATGCAAGAACTCATCTAGGTTGGCTTGGGATCTTCAATGCAATTTGGACCAAGGGACAAATTTCAATGCAACCCTATATTAACTGCCTCCTTCCATTCTTATCATGAGCACACATCACCAAGTTGGCAAGGGATGGAGTAACCTGTATTTCAAATTTCCATAGATTCAATTTCATCTCCAGAACTTCCTTGACAACTCAGCAAAAATTTAGCTGATTCAGCAAAAACCACCATTAATATTCATTATAACACTATTATAACATGAAGATCAAGATTATTGCATCATCAATAATATATTCATCATTCAAATGAATCCAAGCAAAGATCAAAATTAACCCAGAAACATTGTTAAATCATTTTCCACACACTTTGGGATTTCAAGCCAACTGCAGAATCCAAGCCAAAAAGGAATTCTTGGGAAATCCAAGCCAAGCGGATTCCAGTAAAAAAGGCACAAAATCAATAATAGATCATCAAAAATGTAGAAAATATGCAGATAACAATGCAATCTATCAATTTAGAGCATGGAATAATAAGAATTTATCATTAAAATCATCCAATTCAACCAATTTCACAAGTTTCACCAATCTTCCCAGAAAATATGGAAAAACTGGATTTCAAAAAAAATGATAACACTGGGCGAACTTCAGGAAAATGAAGGGAAGAAGGAGAAACCGGGAAAAACTGACTAGACAGGAAAATCCTGAGGCTGGAAGAAAACCCAAATATTGGCAATCTCACACAACTTCACTCAAATTGATCGAATGATAAAAAATTTGAGGACCTAGGCACGGAACCAGTTAACCTGAACCTCCTATAAATCTTCTTTGAATTCTAGGTTCATTCGAAAGCAAGTTAAGATGCAATGGGGATTCCTTAGGAATGGTGAAACCTCTAAATTTCAAACCATGAATGCACAAATCTAGCCACTCTAAATGCCCAAACACATAGGGAAAACCAAACTCTAAGAAAGTATAAAATGCCAAAGCACAATGAGATTGAATATCAATAACCTCAGAGGTGTTAATAAATGATAAAAAGCATTACAAAATAAAGCTCCAAAATAATCAAGTTCAAACATGATAGCAAGACAAAATCCCAAAAAATCCGTACTAGATGAAATTATGCGAAGGCCAAATCTCTGGAACCACGAGCAAGCAAACCGAATCGTGGATCTCGAGCTTAATCCGTGAAAATCATCGGGGCGTAAGTAACCTAACTTGGCTGAAAACTTAAGATTTTCATTGTGTAACTTGGGGAAAACACTTAGGCAAGAATGATGAAAACTTTAAACTTATTCCAAGGAAATTTAAATCCCCAAAATCAAAGGGGCAAAAGCAAAAAATTGAAAGCAAAAGAGGATCGCTACTTTCAATGGGGCGTGTGTGCAAAAACTACACAACACTGATTTAGACTTGTCACCATTGAATTTTGGCAATTGTTCCCTGATTTTAGATGGTATGACATTTGGGAAACCACAATTGGAATCAAAATTCATGGCTCTATATCTTTCAATGTTGAAACTTATTTTAAAGCATGGTTGGGGCTGATCACAAACCATGGTTGCACTAGGAACCATACAAGGTTTCATATAATGATTCACTTTGATATGCCTTTTCAAAAAAATTCAAAATAATGAAACTAGCATGCACATAGTTCCTAGCTTTCTTATACAACATATCACCTTAAAACCTTTACAAAGTACAATATTTGGTTTCAACTATGTTTAAGGTCTATTCACCTTGAGTAGCTCTAAGAAAAGTAAGCATACTTATACATAATGCTAATTATAGCTTTTATCACATAAGTATGCAAATTCAATATTACTATCCTTTCCCTTTCTTAGTGCTATTTCACTCAATAGGGAACCAAATTTTTTTTCAAGAATTGAAGAATTCTCATAAACTACTTTCAAACGCAATAATACTTTTTTTAATTTATGAGAATACTTGGAAACTTGTAGCAACTGCTAACCTTTTTTCTTGACTAAAAAATTTGCAAATCTGGAACTCTCTTCACATCTTCAGTGTGTTCTTTAGACAGAGTCACCACCTCTCTTCATATAGGATTGAAATTCAAGTAGTATGAAGCTCCTTCAAAGATAAATTTCCTTCTAGGTCTTCTCAAAAAATAGAGTCACATAGAAATTCTTTTAAATCTACTGCAACACAACCACTTCCAAGTCTTGAAAATTTCTCAATATCTAAACTAGATGTTTAGATTCACCAAATAATATGACTGTGATATAAAATTCTACAACTAGAGATTCAAAGTTATCCCCAACAAATTCACCATTTTGTTTGTGACTTAGATAGGAAAATAAGATTCCACAATTTTCAAATCTCTAGTTACAAATTGTTTTTAAACTTCAATGACTCTTAAGGCTAGATGATCCTCTATCAGAGTTTTCCAAAAGTCTCCCTGGCAGAGTCACCATTTATGTTGGTTATTTTTTATGAACCAAACTTATTTTACCACATACCTACGAACTTTCTAGAATTCAATTGCTAGTAAGGGTAAGGATTGTCCAACACATAAGTAAAGATTTTTAGGCCTTCACTTCTTCACTTTGGGCTCTGTGAAACCTAGGAGGGTAATCCTAAATATGTTCATGTAATATTCACTTGATTAAGAACATTTCTATACAAAAATAAATTCATACAACTCAAATAGACAATAGTTATTAAAGATTTGGTTGACCTTCAACCTATTACCATCTATTACAAGGAAAAAGGGAACTATAGATTTGGGCATTGTAATTGAAATTTTATAATTGATTCTATATTGTCATCCCAACCCCTAGGTCAGGTGCATTACCAACTCGCTTATCATTAAGATAACCTAATGAAAAGACTAGTGTCTTATCTATCAAGATAATGGAGTTACATTTGCAATAACAAGTAATTCACTAGCAATTTAACTCAGTAAGTTGTAAGCTATTGACATACTATCTTGCAGTATTCAATTCATTATACCTATAACACACCTACTTATCGATCTAATGCCTTTTCCTCACAAACCTGTCACCTTCAACATTTTAATCAATTCTTTGAATTTAAGCAAAAAATAAACCCAAACATTCAAGTAAAATAGTTGAAGACAAATGAAAAATATCATTAACCATTCCATTATAATTCAAGAGAAAATTACATAAGAGAGCATATATTTTAGAACTAATACTTTCCTCTTTTCTTTAATTTCGTCTTAGAATCAACTAGCTCCTTCCCCTTAAACTTGACCAATTCTTTTGAAATGGTTCATCTCCTCAGGTGGTAACTACTCCTTACACTATATTTCTTAAATTTCCTGCGTCCCTTTCTCTCCTTTGGCATTTCAAGAGCTCCCTATGTTTCAACTTCACTTTCAAGTGCATTATCCTTGGACTTAAGAAAATTAAGTTTCTTGGATCTTTGGACTAGCTTAATAGACTCTCCTGACTTACTCATTTTCACAATAACTAGAACAAGAACAAGAAAAATCCTTATTTGCAGAAAAACCCTCACCACCCCAAGGCTCTAAAACCCATATACTATTATAACCATAGTTGAGAAGAGAAAGTATGAGTACTTACTTACCCAAGGAAATTTTTATCATGATACTTTTGGAACCTTCTA
>VDFB02015304.1:60305-89840 GCA_007258455.2 Sequoia sempervirens | reverse complement strand
TTTTTTATAAAGAAGGTCAAGAAATATAATTTTGCAATAAATCACACAAAGAAAGCTAAAATACTCTATTTTTTTTTTGTAACTTACTAAGGCCTAGGTCACACTCCAATATAAAAATCTCCCAAAAATTAGGTAATTTGTAGCCTTGAGAGATTTTTTTTTTAAAACCATAATTTTGAAATAACTATCTTATTTCTACTTCAATTTATCCAAATTTTATAGTGTAGACTCCTTAGTAATATCTACAAAAAATTAATAAAAACTAGGCTCCAATTCTACATGATGTGAGAGTTATTCAACTTCTAAATAAATTTTGTAAAAACCCTAATTCTGTAATAATTTGCTCAAATCTACTCCAATTCCTCTAAAATCTGAATTGTAGCTTCTTTAATATGGTCATAAAAAACCCTTCAATTTTTTTTAAAAAAATCACCAAAATCTAAAATATATGTACGCATTCCAAAATTTCCTCCAAAATTGGCAAAAATGTATTTTCGTCACAGCACCAAGATCCTGCTCTGATACCACTTGTAATAAAATAACTTGGACAAGAAGAATATAATATGAAATATGCAGAAAATACTTAATAATATGCCATTTTGAGGGGGAAACCTCATAAGTCACATTGAGGGGGATACCTCCAATATTATTCAATAAGAACTCAATACTCAACATGATGATCAAATAAGATTCACAACCTCCTATATATACCTATTGATGCCTAGGATATCACCTAGGATGACTTAGATAACCCTATATAAGCTCTAGGCCAACCTAAATAACTAAATAAAAATATAATAATGATAATATTAATTAATTAAGAGTTAAAGTAGCAAGAAGCTAACTAATTATAACCCAATACACACTATAGGGGTAAGGGCATAACAAGGGATTAGGGTTGAAGGAATAGTGTCCAGGTTTGAGGGTTTAGGGTTAAGTGAGAGACCTAGATGCTTGATGGATGGATGGATAAGGGGGGAGAGGGAGAGGGAGAGGGGGGGAGTGCAAGATATAGGTTGTGAGGGAGAGGGAGAGCGAGTGGGAGAGAGATAGAGGGAGTGAGTTAGAGAGAGAGGGGGAGTGCACAAGAGAGAGGGAGTGAGAGAGGAGTGGGAGAGAGATAGAGGGAGTGATTGAGAAAGAGAGAGATATTAGGGTTTAGGGTTTAAGGGTATAGGGTTGAGGGATTAGGGTTTAGGTCATAGTTTCTAGGGTTGAGGGTTGATGGATAGGGTTTAGGTTTAAGTGAGAGACCTAGATGGCTAAGGAGGGATGGATAGCTAAGGAGAGAGAGAGATAGAGAGAGAAAACCTTTAGAAAATCAACAGTTTCATAACGTGAGCCTATTTTAAAGAAGTTGAGACGTAGCCATTTTGTATAGAAAGACAAAATGTGCTCATGTTATAACACAATTGTGTTATAATGCAAGTGTGTTATAACACGAGAGTGTTATAATGTGAGCATGTTATAAAAAAGTGTGATATTATATGAGTGTGTTTTAGCTTTCTCTAAAAATTGTAAAAAAGTCACCACACTCGTGATGTAGGCTCACATGTTTTGTAATTCTCCTAGCTATGCATGTGTTCTGAAAAAAAGAGATTTTGATGTTGTTGGGAAGTGCACATGCAAATTTTTCACATTCTACCACCTTTGCATGAACTTTCCACCACCTTTTTTATGGTTTTCCAACTTAGGAAGGAGGAAATAATAGATTTTTCACATCGAGTTTGATATATATCAATTCTAGTTTCAATTTTTGTAGTGTTGCAATGTTAATTGTGATTGAATTGTAGGAATTTAACATTATACATTGGTTATTTGTATTGTTATTAATTTTATTTGACTGATATGCAATTGAACATTGAAAAGGAAGCAAGCTTGTGAAAAACTAAGATTGTTGAGGAGTTTGATTCAAGAAGAAAAAATACTACATAATTGTGTAGTTCCTCCATTTGAATTGATGAGCTTAGTCTTTGGTTAAATCTCATGTAGAGTTTATAGTTTATTTGCTGGTATTATCATGAACTTTAGTTGTCAAATGTTAATATTTTGTATAATTTTTCCCTTAAACCCTTGACATTAGGTTTATCTTATCATTGTGGTATTTTAACGACTTTAAGATATTATGCAGATTATCTATATTGATTTTGCATGTGGTTGATGAATGTTCTCTAAGGTGATTTTAGATGTGCAATTATTATGTGTACTGACATTGCCATGTAGGACATAATTGGTGGATGCTAAGTCAGGAAAGGAAATCGATAGATGATCATGCAAGGGAATCATTCAAAGGAGTCAGTTGAAGGATGATGATGACAGATTCCCCACAATAGTCAATTGTAATTGCCTTGTATTTATGACATTGAACAATCATGGGCGTTGCTATAGCGTTGAGTCTATGATTGGGCATGCATGTATGACTGGATTCCCTACAGGAGTAACTGCTCTACCATTCTTTTCCTTGCTTTTCCTAAATGGAATCCTCTCAATTAGTGGGATTTGACTACCCTATTTAGATGGTTGAATAAATATGGATTTGAATCTCCTTCGGAGGGGGTTAAGCTCTTAGTTCTTGATAGTTCTAGAGAAGTCCCGAGTCCTTGATTATTAGGAAAATATGATATTGATATATTGAGCATTCTCTACTTTTCATACAACATGTTGTTACTTTGTTTACATGATTTTCAATGAATGAGATGATAGTCTAAATTTGAGTATTTGAGTTTGTATTAATCTTAGTGGATACTCATCCAAGGGGACCCACTTGGTGAGTAATCCTTTCTTTAGAGTAATTAGCTTAGTCATTATTTTATGTTTTACACTTAGTTCAAAATCTGGTATTGACTATTCCTATAGCCACTAGAAGTCCATTCTATGTTTTTTCCTATTGCCAAAGTAGACAAAGTAGTTTCCTGTATGTTCGCTAGATCTTTATTCCTATCATACATTTCAGTTTAGCATAGTTGTTGGTTAATGTTTAGCATTTATTTCCTTTCTGCAATTTACTTTTAGTATTGTGTGTTTCTTAGCTATAGATTAGAGATGGTTACTTAGGAAATCCTAGTGCACATACAGTGCTAACCCATTTCAAGTCTACATCCCTAGGTTGACAAGTTAAATACACCTCCACGATGATCAAATAGCTATTCAAGTTAGAAGTCTAGTCTCTGAATTATGGCTATAGAAGCACAGTTAGGAGATCCTTGTAGAAGGTAGACATTTTTAGCACCATTATTAGGGATGGTGTCAAGCTAGGATGTTCTTTAGAGTCATTGATAGTTTCCTTGTTATATAATTTATCTTGGGAATTATTAAAACACCCTTTTCTTAGGTAGGTAATGATCTATTATTCTTTTTCCCATTCTTTGTGTGAGCTAGTTGATGCTAAGTTGATATCGCAACTAGTTGAGATCACAAATCTGCTAGAAGCAAATAAGAAGAAGCAATTCCCTTTTTGCTGGTGTATACCCTAATCTAATTAAGTTTTTGTTATCAATAGTTTTGTACCCTGATGAATACAATATTTAGCAAACTACTAAAACATGGAAACCTCTTTTAGATGTGGGTGATCTTATGCAAAAGAGGAATCTCTAGAGTGAGCTGGTTCTCCGAATGATGAATTCTATTCTAAAACAGCTTCTAAGGAAAGGAATGAAGAATAACTGAACATAAAAACCTATTTCTAAAAGATGATTCACCAAACTTATAAGAATTCAGACCTAACCACTCATAACAACTTCTCTATTACAGTAATCCTCACAATCTCATTGGCACGCATCCCATCAGTGATTCGAATGAAGATCTGGAAAACAAATACAACATGCAACCTGAAACATGTAATTCTGAAATACCACCTATAACAGCAAGACATAAAAGAATTTCAATTTGAAAACACAAGTACATCAGATTGCTATTACAAAATTTGAGACATAAAATAAGGAAAAATTTGCTGCTTTATTAAAATTGGAAGAGTGTCAATCTATCCAAACTGAGTATCAAAAGGTTTACAAGCTCCTTGAAATGAGTAAGGGCAAGAAACTGATTTGAACTGATGAGAATGGAGAGTTGAAAGACTAAATCTATTAAAAGAACTCTCAAGGAAACCCTAATCCGAGCTCAAAAAAAGCTCAAGGAAAAAAGGCCTCAAACAAACTCAAAAACAGCTTTAAAGCAGAAAAAAGCACAAAGCTTTTATGATTACACTGTCAAGCCCCTAAAAATAGGCAAATCCTCCTTTAAAAGTTCAAAAAACACCTTATCTCTCCAAGATAAGTCTGGAATTCGACCAAGAAGAAAAGTCAGTCAAAGATCTACTAAAAATAGCAAGAAAACATAAAGCAATTTATAGAATATCACTTTTATGCTTCTGCTTTACAAGATGAGGATTTTTTCAATTTTGTCTATTTTTGCAACTCAAAGATTGGAAATCTTTTGCAAAAATAAAACTGCTTATTTCTCCAAGATATTATTCAGATTTTCTCAAAAATCATAAAAATACATTACATAATGTCATATTCCTATCAACTCCAAAATTGATTTCTCCAAAATCAATCAAAAATAAAAACCCTAAAAACATTGACCCAAGGCTTAAGGTATTCATAATTCTCTCTAATTGCTCTTCATATAATTTCGGCCTAACATAATCATTGATTTAGACTTAGGCTTGAATAAATCATAAAGAAAACATTATGAGTTTGACCACCATTTGATATTCAACATGTGCATTTGAATGAACATTCCAGAACTTCAAAAGGCTCGAATTAGGGCTTTGATCAAAACAGGGTCAAACCGTAATTCTCATTTCACACCCGTGACTTTGGAAAGAAAGAACTTCTGTCTGCATGAACAATGCCACTGTGATGGTGTTGGATTCGAACTCGTGTGCACATAAATCTTGCTATGTTCTTTAGTTGACCGACTCTCTAGTGAGTGAGCTTCTTTTCATGGTGAAATAGCTTTTCCACTTCATTATTTTGAATATCAATAAGCCCTAAGGGCACGACATGTTCATTTCTGGCTTTCTCTTACTTTGATTTCTTCATGCCATTATGAATTCGAGCTCGACTTCTACAGTCCATTCCATGAAAGCTTCGACTTGTGCTCTTGTTCTCCTTCACTATGCAGAGGTAAGCTTTGTGTTCTTAAACTTTATGGCTTTGTATTATGCTCATTTCGGCCTCAAAGTCGTGGCTAATATACTCTACTGTCACTTCATATTGCATTTTCTGTGTGTTTCTCATGCTGTTGTGTAAGCCCAACCTTCATTGTGAGTTCCATTCACTAGCGAGAGCTCGGCCACTCTTCAAAACTTGAAAATCATACCTTGGGAAGCTAAAGAGGAAGCTATGGCCGCAGCTTTAGACTCTATCAAAAATTCAAGCTGGTATTTTTCTTTGCTTTGTAGAAACTCTAAAAAACTCTCTTTATTTCATAAACTTTTGGCCATGTATAGGTCGTGCCAAAAGAGCACTATAGGAAGCATTCTTGTAGATTTTGGGCTCGACCTAGAATAGAAAATCTCGATTATGTTAATTTAATAATATTTCTATTTGTGGGTATCACAGAAAGTTAAAAAAATATATTTTTCTTCCTCTGTATTTTGACTATAATCTGGGAGCTCGCATTTGTTGAATATCCTTGCCATTTTCTCCAGATTTCACATGGGTATTTCTATAGCTATGTTTTTTGCATTTTGAAGCCAACCCTAAAAATGGGTACTCGAAATTTTAAGGGAAACTACATTTTCTGGGTTTTGAAAATAAACTGGAAATGGGTCTTTTGAATTATTAAAGAAAAATGCATTTTCTTTTCTTCTGAAGCTCGGCCTAGCAAAAAATCTTCACATTTGTAATTTAGGTGATCCCATAATAGTGGTTTGCAATTTTTGGCCAAACTGGACACTGAAATTATTATTTTTAACTAAATCTTTACATTCGGGCACCTATAGCGGCTAAACTGTGAGGAATTTGAAGATGGTGCAAACTAGAGTCTCATCAAATTTTGTCTGTAGATTCTAAAATATTTTTTTCAAAAATTTTGGAATCAAATTGCACTTCTTTTCCCATCTCCCACTAAAATTGATTTTTTTAGAAAACATTTTTAAAAAAAGTGGCAATCATATAACGCATAACTTTTTCCATGAAGGATAAAATTCTAATTTTCAAATTTAGATTTGTAACTATGATATCTAGTGCCCACTTGGTTAGATAGTTTTATTGAATATTTTTCCTTAATCAAGTTTCAAAGTCAAACAAATTACAATTCGACATAGCACCACCGTATAACGCAGAACTTTTTGTATATGTCATAATTTTATTTTATTTTTTTTGTTGGATCAAGGATTTCAATATCCGCACTCATATTTTTCAATTTTTTTGATAATATTCTATTTTTCCACATGTGAAGAACAAAGAAATTCATTTTCTAAAAAAACCTATGTTTAAAAACTTAAAAAACAAATACATAACAAAACCAAAACATATTAAAATTATATTCATTGGATAGCTTGTTCTGAGGAATACCATAATCATTTGAAATAAATTTTAAATGAATTCATTTGATCCCCCAAAAGCTAAATCAAAAGTGATTTTTTATCAGCATTTTGATAGGTGTAAAGGAGACGCATTTATAGGTATGCTTTAAAACTAGCGAGGTTCTATCCAAGGGGGTTTGATCTAAGGTGATTTGATCAAACCCTCTTCAATTGGAATCCTTAAAATGGAACTTTTTAAGGCTTAAATCATTATGTTTTCTAAAAATATGTGATTTCAGCTAAAATTCGTTCCTCTCAGGAATTGTAAACCACTATTATGACAGCACCCATTTACTGTTGATTTCACGAAAAACCCATATGGGTATCATCAATTATCATATTTCTGTACTTTTCGAAAGCAAATCCTCATGTGGGTATTCAAATTTTTTGAAGAAAAATGCATTTTCTGCATTCTAAAAACATTTGAGACTATGAAGCAACTGTTATTCATTCTATCCATATGGCTCGAGCTAGAACAAACAGTGATTTACCCCACACTTCTGAAGCAAAACAATATCATGGGTTTTGGAAATTTTTAAAGCAAAAGCATGTATTTTATTTCTGACAAACTCGACCTCTCATACTTTCTTGAAATGGTGATAGACTGTATACATGCTTGCATTTCTTTTAGGATCTTGACTCAAATAACTAGTGACATTTTGTATTTATGTAACCTTCTTGATAGTAATAATACCTGAGCTCAATTCACAGAAATGTCATCGACATAGAATTGTAGACTAACCTTTCAAATGAAAATCCAATACTCACATTCTGAGAGTACCCTGCAGGCACTAAGAATCTGAAATCTATCTTGAATGCACATTCTGGAACCTCATATACATATGAAGATCGAAACTTAAATTCTATTATGGTCTCCTATTGCATTCTATGCTCATCTTGTAGGTATGACAAAAACTTTACCTTACTGTTTTGTCAAGAGCTTGACTAAGTAATCTGGAAATGATCAACATCCTGCATATTTGTTATATTTAATTCATGGCTTGACCAATTACAAGTGATGTCTTACTTGACACTTGTAATTCACAGAAAACAAAATGAGAGAACAACACATTTGATTGTTGTCCTTGACTAATCATTGACACACAATCCTGTTTGAGACACCATCACAATCAAAATGATTTCATTGCTTTTGCTATATCTTGTAATAACTGGTACTCCATATTTGAGTATTGTATCACTGATGCTTGTTATTGTATCTAGCTACTCCTAGTCTTTAGTTCTTAAGCACAACTGGCACCTCAAAACCTTCTGTGTTATTCTAGGTTAATAGAAACTACTTGCTCCTTCTTTCATGTTCCAGAAAGCTCAGTTGCTTAACACTTAAAACTCCCTCCAGCATGGCTATACTCATGCATTGTGAAGGGAATGACCTCCTAAATACACTTTATCTATGCTTACTGTAAACACAACAATTGTTTCTCTTTGTCCCTCCTTAATTTTAACACAGCAGCTTTCATCTTTGTAACAAAAGATATCTTGAATGTTTGTCTTTATTTCAACCTCATTAGCATACTGTACATTTTGAAAGAGAGCCACTTACTGCATTACTATTTCCTGATTGAAAAAAGCCTTCAGAAGTGTATATGAGAACATGATGGGACAACAAGAACTTGTGTGTTTGTTTATACTCGTTTGACTCATATTCCTAGTTTTCATTTTTGCATTTCTGTACATCTTTTGATATTTCTATGACACCCGAACTTGATTCATAATCATTTTCCTCTTTTGATAAGAGCAACTGACCTCTTGTTACAACACTGTCATTGACATGGATCTTGAGAAAGATTTGTATTTGTTCATTGATAAGAAAAGGATCTCCCTGTTTGTAATCTGACTATATTTTAATGTCCTTCTAACACTCCTTATCCTTATCATGGCAACTCCATAGGGAAACCAAAAATGAATCATTGTAACATCATGACCACATGCTACTCACTAGCTCATATGTATAGCTTAACAACTTAGAACTTATTTTGGAAAGAAAAGACTTACTCTTCCCTTATTATCCTGAAATGATCTCTTTATCACTAAACCTATTAATAATGTAGTATTTATTCACTAGTCAACTCAGAATTAGAAATTCATCTAACACTCAGGTGCACGGTCTATATTTGTATTCATGAGCAACATGGTACTCTTCATGCATTTTTATATTTCACTGCAAAAACTGTTATGAGAAACTGTTCTCTTTGATGATGAAAATTAGAACAAAACATTAAGGCATATGTATGCATGTTCACTATCCAAAAGAGAAATAATGAATTGAAACTCACATGACATATGATTATAATCAGCACATAAAATGAAGTAATTCAGCAATTCTGATGCAAATGCATTCTGTTAAATTCCTTAAGTGAACTAAACTCACTGTTCACCTGTAGCCTTCAGAAAGAAATGTTGATCATTATGAATGTAAAGTTGGTTTCATTACTTGATGGATAACTTTGTTTGACCCTTTTAGTTGTACTTCACTTTTTTTGATGTATATGATGAAATATCTTTCAAAATCAGTCCATTTAATGCATCGGGCAGCATGCCGTGCTCTACCCTTGTGGGAGCCCGTTTTACTCCACATGCTTGGTCTTCGAATAATGTTTAGCTCCATGACTTTACCTATACCTACACAAGGAAGCAAACAACGTTAGCATAAAAAATAGAACATGTTGATTATGATGTTGATACTTCTCCTTCAGTTCACTTCTTCATATAGCATTTGATTGTATTTGATTGTTTCAATGCATTGCTAATAGTATATTGTACTATTGTAGGTGCATCATATGAGTTATGTCATATTCGGAGCCACTAACACCCCTCCTTTCCTCTTATAGGTCGACGAAGCTCAAAACAGTGAGGTGCACCATTCAACATCAAGCGTTGATAACAGGCAATGATGACTATGTTGTTGCTTATATGTTCTCCTTTCGCATCTTCAGTAGTGCATTGTGCTGTTAGAAATGTATTGGAACATTTATAGTTATATCCATGGCTTGTGTGGATCCTTGATTTCAATTTTTATCTTTTCAGTTGAAAATAAAAAATGCATCTCATGCAATGTTGTAATACTATTTTGATTGTGAAATCAAATGAAGCCTTGTAAAATATGAGTTCTTCTAGAAATGAATAAAAGCATCTGAAATGCTATTTTGCTTATGTACTCAATTTTGTCTTTCTTTTAAATCTGCAACTTCTGAATGGAACTTTGCAAACTCATAACTTCAAAAATGCATAACTGTTACTCAAATGCACAAAGTAATGTGAAACAACATTTAAAAACAATCTACAATTCCACTTATTGTTGAAAACAATCAGCCAGCTCCTGCATTTGAGCTAAGGTGAAAAATATGTAACATTTTGGTGATTTCCACTATATGCTTGCCTGCTAAGCATAGATTAGTGGCTTTTAAAACAATTCATTGGGCACAGAGTCAAATATGCCCCTTCTTGTGAACCTAGAAAACATGAACAACAACACTCCATATAGCAGCAAGAAAAATGAAACAAAACTGAAAGCAAACTAACAGGTCCTAGTGGCCAACAAAACAATGCGCAAAAACGCTTAGAGAAAGCAAACTACTAAAATGAAATGTGTGAAACGCACTTATTTGTGAACTACTCTACCTAATAGTGAGATAACTATCTCAAAGGAAATGTTGAAGGTGGATCCCATTTACTGGGATAGATAACACCTCACCTATCATCTTGGAAAGTTGGAATGCGTTGTGTTCTTGGCATTCCATAATCACATAAGGTCCAACCCATAATGCATCGAACTTGGAATGTCGTCCAGGATTACTTTTAAATTCATTCCACTTGAAGACTAGATCTCCAACAATGAAATCATGAGGCTTCGCCCAAAAGTATTCTTCATTTGTGCTTGATGTATTTATAGCTATCTCAGAGCTTCTTTTTTGGTTTCTTCGAGCTCAACTAGTTGTGCAAACCTCATTTCAAGAGGTTGTTCATTCAACAACTCCAGTTCTTTAACATAACTCAATGTTGATAACTCAATTGAAATAGGCAACTTAGCCTCTCTGCCATAAGTCAAAACAAAAGGTGAACAAGTAGTGGCTCTTTTAGGGGTTATTCTATCAGCCCAAAGGGCTAGCTTCAGCTTTTCATGCCACGTTCTCTAGTTATCTTTAACAGTCTTCTTGATTATCCAAAACAGATTCTTATTTGTGGATTCCACTTGGCCATTGCCTTGCGGATAATAATTTGATGAAGTGTTCAGATAGATGTTATTTTTGATAGACCAATCTAAAATCTTTAATTCAATGAAAGCTAAACCATTATCTGAAATGATTGAATCTGGAACACCAAATCTCGATATGAGATCTTGATAAAAATTAAGCACTGAAGTCTCGTTTGCTTCCTTTAAAGCGATAGCTTCGGTCCACTTTGTAGAATAATCGGTGGCAATAAGAATCCACTTATGACCTACACTCAAAGGTGGGTTTATAGGACCAACAAAATCTAAGCCCCACTTGGTAAAGGGTTGTTCTACCTGAATCAGGTGCAGGGGCAGCGATGCAAGTCTTTGTTTACCAGCAAATAATGCACATTTTTCACACTTTCTGACCCATGCAATAGCGTCTTTAAATAGATCTGGCCAATAATAACCAGCTCTCATAATTTTCAGAGCCGTTGTTCTTGTAGTGAAGTGACCTCCAGAAGGTCCATCATGAAACTCTGCTAGCAGCTTGTCAACTTGATCAGGTTGAATGCAACGTAATAAAACACCTTGGAAATCTCTCCTATAGAGAATGCCATCAATAACTGCATAAGGGATGGCTTGCAATCTATAGTACCTTCTTTTTTCTCTGTACAAGCCTTCGGGGCATTCACCAGTTTATAGATAATGTATCATCTACTGCAACCATGTAGCAAGAGGTGCTTGAACAACACTTAAGACATCATTATTTAATACCACTTATGTATTTGCAGCCTCTTTTAACCTGTTGTGTTCACTTCCAACAATTTTCTCACACAAACCTTTGCCTCTAATGAGCTTAGTTACTTTTATATCAACATCGAACTCCATTACTTTAGTGATCCAACCAGCACACTTATCGTTAATATCTTTATTAAGCAGGAAATCTTTGATAGTTGAATGAGCCACTAATAAATGAACCTTGCTGTTGGACAGCATGTGTCTAAATTTCTTCAAACTTCTTACAATAGCAAAAACATGTTTCTCCTCAAAAGAGTACTTTATCTCGTAATTGTGCAGAACTTGACTGAAAAATACAACAAGCTACTCTAAGCCTTCCTCGTTTTGTTGGCATAACATAGCCAAAACAATATCCACTCCTCCAAAAGCATACAAGATGAAATCTTTGTCAAAGTTTGGATTAATGAGAGTAGGAGTGGCTACGAGCACCTCTTTGATCTGCTCGAAGCTCCTCTTGCCTTCCTTAGTCCAATTGAATGGCATGTTCTTCTTTAGCATAGAAGTGAGAGGTTGCAGCAAGGCTGCAATATTTGGTATAAAACTCCTTACGGAATTTATTCTCCCAAGAAAGCTTTGTAGGCCTTTCTTATGGGCTAGTAATGGCAATTCAAGAATTGCAGAAACTCTTTTAGGATCGATTGAAATACCTTGCTTTGAGATAATGTGCCCCAACAACTTGCCTTCATGCACCGAAAAGATACACTTTTTCAGATTGAGAGACACTCTGAACTCTCTACACCTTTGAAAAATCTGTTCCAAGTGATCCAAGTGTTCATTAGCATTTCTAGAAAAAATAGTTATATCATCTAAATATATCAGAACAAACTTGTTCATAAGGCCGTGGAAGGCCATATCCATAGCACACTAGAACGTTGCTCCAACATTTGATAAGCTGAAAGGAATCTTCTTGTAGGCCATCGTGCCCCACTTGGTTGTGAACGTTGTTTTAAACTAATCCTCTTGCTTAACCAGAATCTAGTTATAACCTGAGTAGCCATCTAACAAGGAAAATCTGTCAAAACCAGAAACTACCTATAAAATTTGCTCCATAGAAGGGAGTGGGTAATGGTCTTTCAAAGACGCTCTATTCAGATCTTAGAAATCAACGCAAAGTCTGATTTTTCCACTCTTCTTCTTGACTAGTACTAAATTTGAAACCCAAGAGGTGTGCTTGATAGGAAAAATGATACCGCTTTAAACTAGCTTGTTTAGTTCAGCCTTCATGAGGTGTTCCAACTTAGGATTAAGTGGTCTTTGCTTCTGCCTTACTGGTTTTGCATCGGGCTCAGGCTTGATGGTATGTTGTGCTAAATCAGGGTTAAAACCTCTTAAATCTTTGTATTCTCAAGAAAAATATCACTATATTTTTGACATAACAGAATGAAAGCTTGTTGTTCCTCTTGACTGCACACCTTACCAAGCTTGAGAAGCTTTCTTTTGAAACTTTCAATAACTGAATAATGTTCCTCTTTAACTGTTAAGCTACACTTGTCCTTCTGAACTTGATCATCTGAATTAAAGACAGATTCTAATGTCACCAAACCTTTTGGTAGCTTATTGGTCTTTAATTACATGATCGGGTCCTCATATTGCTGCTGCCACTTTTGCTAATTTCCATTTGCAAACTCAGCTTCAGCAATGAGAAAGTTTTTTATTTTCTCATTGCTGTCAAAAACCTACCAGCTCACATTATTGTTAGGTACAGAAGGTCTGACCACTATCTTCACATATTGACATGCTTCTATTTTATGAATCTCTTTGGGAATGTCAAACTGGGATCCTATGGCAACGAGCCTATTAGCATGCTTATTTTGATTCCGAGGAATCAACTTGATGTTAAAAGCATTAAAATCTTCCATTAAATCCCATACACGATGCTTGTATTTCTTAAGTAAATCATTTTTTGCAGCATTTAAATTTCTGACCTGATTCACAATCAATTCTAAATCACCATAAACTTGGAAAAATGTAATACCTCGCTTGCGGACCCACTCAAGGCCATGTACCAATGCTTCATACTCAGCTGTATTATTTGAACAGCTGAAAGTAAATCTGCAGGCTGAATAATACTTATCTCCTTTGGGCGATACCAACATAGCTCCACCTCCGGCACCAACACTGCTTCTTGAACCATTGAAATAAAGTTTCCAAAACTCACTATATTTTCCTAGAGATGGTCCATCCTCTTTGCAAAGATTAGGCATGTCACAATTAGACTCGCGAATCATATAAAATCCTAAACCTACCTCATCTGTGTTTTGGAATGGATCAAGCTCGTGATCTTCAGCTGCCCATTCATCGAGACTGATGTAGTCTCCCTAGGTGCTATAGTTTGAGGTCATGGTTTGCTCCTCCATTGCAGAGGTGGCATAGAGATTAGCATTTATAGGGCTTGGGGAGTATGGTTTGATATGGTCTTTCGCGAGAGGCTCGGACTTAATGGTCACCTTCGTACTTTACCTTGTTCTAAAAAATAGATGAGACCAATCGGAAGACAAAAACCCACCCAACTTGGCTGTAAAATCGTGTGATAAACAAATGGTGAAGTGCGGCGGTAAGTCAATAACATGAATATCTTGGTGAATAGAAAAACTCGGGGATTCATGCTAAGTAAGAGCTAAATTTCTTATTATGCTAGTAGTCTTAACAATAGACCCATCTAATTGTACTATGCCTTTCTGAGGGTTAGGCTCATAAACAAGACCTAATTTGTCAGCTAAAATTTTAGGCATGACTAAACTACTGGCACTAGAGTCGACCATACAATTATGCACAATTTTATCACCTATGATCAGACTTAAGTAAAATAGAGGGGTTTTTACCTCTTTTTCCTTCTGACCACTTTTCTCCTCCAAGTCATTAGCCAACACAACCTTCGCAACTCCTTGATTGGTGTTGTTAGAAATAAACAACTCAGCTAATGCATCCTGCAGTAAGCTTTTCTGTCCTGGAAGCTACAGAGCATCTAATATCGACATATTGACATTAGTTTTCTTGAGATGGTCAATGATATTGAAAGATGAAACATTTACCTTTTGCTAGATTTTTGTAACAACAGCTTCATTTTGCTTTTGTGCAGGCTGAGAATGCGTTTTTGACAGCTCCTTGTTAGGTATTTCCTGCCCCCTTTGCAAAATCTGCATTTTAGGTTGAGTGGCAGCATTAATTTCTGACGAAACAAGTTACTTACTGACTATAGGCTGCTGATGTGCACTTCTAGCTTGCTGTCCTAGATCCATAGCTCATTTTTTAGACCTCGTATTAGCCGAAATAGGAGAATCTTGCCATTCTTGGCCATTCACACCATAGAATTCGGAGCTCTGCCAGTTCCGCAAGGCGACTTCTATATTATCTTGTTGTTCTTGATTCTGATCTGGGGTATTTTCTAAAACAGCATATATATTTTGCACCATTAAAGCCTAGTTTCTCACTCTGTTGGCACACACTGACTGGTTGTGGAGTTGGTTGCATGGGTAACACCAGTCACAATCTTGAGCGACATTGTTTTGCGGCACAAGCTCTTTTGACGTGATGGTTATGTTCGGATTGTATGGCTGGAATGGACGAGGGTTAAAATTCCTCCTTTGGGCCTGATAATCACCTTGGAAAGCGGGCCTATTTTGTTGGTTTTGCTGATATGGGGCTTGATAAGGCTTATGTTCTTGGCCAACGTGCTTCTTAATAGTCACAAGGTCATTCCTGATGGTCTTTAATATGTTTTTTAGCTCCTACATTTCAGGATTTGAGGTTAGGGCAGCAACTTCTTGGACTATACTATGATATCCTATTGCTAGAACTTGCGGGACAATAGCCAAGGGAGGTACAACAACAGGAATAGCTGGCTGTATTTCCAGAAACAAGGGCATGGGGGGTCTAGGAGCTATATCTCCAGCTTGAATAAGGCAATTTTCAACATTAATAGCAATATTATAAGCATTTGGAAGTGTTAAACCACCCATAGACTGAGTCATGACATAAATCTTACTATTTAGAGCCTTTAGATAAAACAAAAATGCATGTGTCGGTAAGGGTCTTACCACTGCTGGGATTCTATCCCAAGTCCTTTGGAATCTATAGTTGAAATCTGCCAAGTGTTCGTGCGGCGCCCTTTGAATGGTAGTCAATTGCTCTAACAAAGATAAGTTGTCAGATTTATCCGCAAAGTGCTGGTATAGACCGCTACCTAGAGTGTCCCATGTTCTGATTGAGTTTGCAGCGAGACCTCTGAACCATTGCAGCGCTTTCCCCTTGAGTGACACAGCTAGCAGCCTTAGAGCAATGTTCTCTTGAGTGATATTATGTACTGAACATAATGTGGCTATGTCACGAATGTGTTCAACTGGTGTGGTGTAGTCTTCTCCGGTGAAATATGGTAGTCCTCTAAGTGCTACAACCGGAATATCATCATGTTGGGCAATATCTAATGGACTACCTCCATTAAAGAGTGTGAACGGATGCTGCCTCAGTGGTGCCACCATTGATGGCACTTGAGATATCGGTACTCATACACCAAGTGATAGAACTAGAGCACCAAGAATGGGAGGTGTTGACTTTGATCTTGTAGGGACTTCAAAAAGTCTTCTTGCTGTCCTGCCTTTCCTTCGTGATGGGGACAACTCCTAATACTTGGAAGGTTTTGAACTTGATCTTGTTTGAATATTTCTGATGTGCGAGCTGTACTAGCATGCAGAAAATAGAACCGAAGTCACTAGGTATATTGAAAGCCTCCAGAAGGCTGGAAAACATCTACTGCATATACTAAATAGCAAACTAAAAAATTAAAATTCTCTAAAAGTTACTTTCGGATGTCCCACTGGGAGTTCCAAAAACTATTATCAATAGTTTTGCAACTTGCTGAATGCAATATTTAGCAAACTATAGAACATGGAAACCTCTTTCATATGTGGGTGATCTTATGCAAAAGAGGAATCTCCAAAGTGAGTTGGTTCTCCGAATGATGAATTCTATTATAAAACAGCTTCTAAGGAAAGGGATGAAGAATAACTGAACATAAAAACCTATTTCTAAAAGATGATTCACCAAACTTATAAGAATTCAAACCTAACCACTCATAACAACTTCTCTATTGTAGTAATCCTCACAATGTCATTGGCACACATCCCATTAGTGATTCGCATGAAGATCTGGAAAAAGAATACAACATGCAACCTGAAACATGTAATTTTGAAACACCACCTATAACAACAAGACATAAAAGGATTTCAATTTGAAAACACAAGTACATCAGATTGCTATTACAAAACTTGAGACAAAAAATAAGGAGTATTTTTTTGCTCTATTAAAACTGGAAGAGTGTCAATCTGTCCAAACTGAGTATCAAAAGGTTTACAAGCTCCCCAAAATGAGTAAGGGCAAGAAACGATCTGAACTGATGAGAATGGAGAGTTGAAAGACTAAATCTATCAAAAGAACTCTCAAGGAAACCCTAATCCGAGCTCAAAAAAAGCTCAAGGAGAAAAGGCCTCAAACAAACTCAAAAAGTGCTTTAAAGCAGAAAAAAGCACAAAGCTTTTACGATTACACTGTCAAGCCCCTAAAAATAGGAAAATCCTAATTTAAAAGTTCAAAAAACACCTTATCTCTCCAAGATAAGTCTGGAATTCAACCAAGAAGAAAAGTCAGTCAAAGATTTGCTAAAAATAGCAAGAAAACATAAAGCAATTTATAGAATATCACTTTTATGCTTCTTTACAAGATGCAAATTTTTTCAGTTTTGTCTATTTTTGCAACTCAAAGATTGGAAATCTTTTGCAAAAATAAAACTGCTTATTTCTCCAAGATATCATTCTGATTTTCTCAAAAATCATAAAAATACATTACATAATGTCATATTCCTATCAACTCTAAAATTGATTTCTCCAAAATCAATCAAAAATAAAAACCCTAAAAACATTGACCCAAGGCTTAAGGTATTCATAATTCTCTCTAATTGCTCTTCATTTAAAACAAAACCCTAAGGCAAAGTTCATACTTCGCTAAGGCAAAACAATAAGTCTTAAATACTTAAGACATCACCCTAGCATAGAATTTTGGCCTAACATAATCATTGATTTAGACTTAGGCTTGAATAAATCATAAAGAAAACATTATGAGTTTGACCACCATTTGATATTCAACATGTGCATTTGAATGAACATTCCAAAACTTCAAAAGGCTTGAATTAGGGCTTTGATCAAAACAGGGTCAAACCCTAATTCTCATCATTTCACACCCGTGACTTTGGAAAGAAAGAACTTTTGTCTGCATGAACAATGCCGCTATGATGGTGTTGGATTCGAGCTCGTGTGCACACAAATCTTCCTTTGTTCTTTAGTTGACCAAATCTCTAGTGAGTGAGCTTCTTTCATGGCGAAATAGCTTTTCCACTTCATTATTTTGAATATCAACAAGCCCTAAGGGCGCGGCCTATTCATTTCTGACTTTCTCTTACTTTTATTTCTTCATACCATTATGAATTCGAGCTCGAATTCTATAGTCCATTCCATGAAAGCTTCGACTTGTGCTCTTGTTCTCCTTCACTGTGCGGAGGTAAGCTTTGTGTTCTTAAACTTTATGGCTTCTTATTCTGCTCATTTCGGCCTCAAAGTCATGGCTAATATACTCTACTGTCACTTCATATTGCATTTTCTGTGTGTTTCTTGTGCTGTCGTGTAAGCCCGACCTTCATTGTGAGTTCCATTCACCAGTGAGAGCTCGGCCACTCTTCAAAACATGAAAATCATACCTTGGGAAGCTAAAGAGGAAGCTATGGCCGCAACTTTAGACTCTATCAAAAATTCAAGCTGGTAATTTTCTTTGCTTTGTAGAAACTCTAAAAAACTCTCTTTATTTCATAAACTTCTGGCCATGTATAGGCTATGCCAAAAGAGCACTATAGGAAGCATTCTTGTAGATTTTGAGCTCGACCCAGAAAAAAATTCTCCATTATGTTAATTGAATAACATTTATGTTTGTGGGTATCACAGAAAGTTAAAAAAAAACTATATTTTTCTTCCTCTGTATTTTGACTATAATCTTGGAGCTCACATTTGTTGAATATCCTTGCCATTTTCTCCAGATTTCACATGGGTATTTTTGTAGCTATCTTTTTTTCATTTTGAAGCCAACCCTAAAAATGGGTACTCAAAATTTTAAGGGAAACTCCATTTTCTATGTTTTGAAAATAAATTGGAAATGGGTCTTTTTAATTATTAAAGAAAAATGCATTTGCTTTTCTTCTAAAGCTCGGCCTAGCACAAAATCTTCACATTTGTAATTTACTATTGATTTCATGAAAAACCCATATGGGTATCATCAATTATCATATTTATGTACTTTTCGAAAGCAAACCCTCATGTGGGTATTCGAAATTTCTGAAGAAAAATGCATTTTCTGCATTCTAAAAAAATTTGAGACTATGAAGCAACTGTTATTCGTTCTATCCGTATGGCTCGAGCTAGAACAAAAACTGATTTACCCCACTTCTGAAGCAAAACAATATCATGGGTTTTGGAATTTTTTAAAGCAAAAGCATGTATTTTATTTCTGACAAAACTCGACCTCTCATACTTGCTTGAAATGGTGATAGATTTTATACATGCTTGCATTTCTTTCAGGATCTTGACTCAAATAACCAGTGACACTTTGTATTTATGTCACCTTCTTGATAGTAATAATACCTAAGCTCAATTCACGGAAATTTCATCGACATAGAATTGTAGACTAACCTTTAAAATGAAAATCCAATACTCACAGTCCGAGAGTACCCTCCAGGCACTAAGAATCTGAAAGATCTGTCTTGAATGCAAATTTTGGAACCTCATATACATGTGAAGCTTCAAACTGAAATTCCATTATGGTCTCCTATTGCATTCTATGCTCATCTTGTAGGTATGATAGAAACTTTACCTTATTGTTTTGTCAAGAGCTTGACTGAGTAATCTGGAAATGATCAACATCCTGCATATTTGTTATATTTAACTCATGGCTTGACCAATTACAAGCGATGTCTTACTTGAAACTTGTAATTCACAGAAAGAAAAATGAAAGAACAACACATTTGATTGTCGTCCTTGACTAATCATTGACACACGATCCCGTTTGAGACACCATCACAATCAAAATGAGTTCACTGCTTTTGCTATATCTCCTAATAACTAGTACTCCATATTTGAGTATTGTATCACTGATGCTTGTTACTGTATCCAGCTACTCCTAGTCTTCAGTTCTTAAGCACAACTGGCACCTCAAAACATTCTTTGTTATTCTAGGTTAATAGAAACGGCTTGCTCCTTCTTTCATGTTCCGAAAAGCTCAGTTTCTTAACACTTAAAACTCCCTCCAACATGGCTATACTCATGCATTGTGAAGGGAATGACCTCCTAAATACACTGTATATATGGTTACTTACTGTAAACATAGCAGTTGTTTCTCTTTGTCCCTCCTTAATTTTAACACAACAGCTTTCATCTTTGTAACAAAAGATATCTTGAATGTTTGTCTTTATTTCAACCTCATTAGCATACTGTACATTTTGAAAGAGAGCCACTTACTGCATCACTATTTCCTGATTGAAAAATGCCTTTAGAAGTGTATATAAGAACATGATGGGACAACAAGAACTTGACAATTGTATGACACTCGAACTTGATTCATAATCATTTTCCTCTTTTGATAAGAGCAACTGACCTCTTGTTATGGCACTATCATTGACATCGATCTTGAGAAAGATTTGTATTTTTTCATTGAGAAGAAAAGGATCTCCCTGTTTGTAATCTGCCTATATTTTAATGTCCTTCTGACACTCCTTATCCTTATCATGGCAACTCCATAGGAAAACCAAAAATGAATCATTGTAACATCATGACCACATGCTGCTCACTAGCTCATATGTCTAGCTTAACAACTCAGAACTTATTTTGGAAAGAAAAGACTTACTCTTCCCTTATTATCCTAGAATGATCTCTTTATCACTAAACCCATCAATAATGCAGTATTTCTTCACTAGTCAACTCAGAATTAGAAATTCATCTAACACTCAGGTGCATGGTCTATATTTGTATTCATGAGCAACATGGTACTCTTCATGCATTTTTATATTTCACTGCACAAATTGTTCTGAGAAACTATTCTCTTTGATGATGAAAATTAGAACAAAACATTAAGGCATATGTATGCTTGTTCACTATCCAAAAGAGAAATAATGAATTGAAACTCACATGACATATGATTATAATCAACATAGAAAATGAAGTAATTCAGCAATTCTGATGCAAGTGCATTCTGTTAAATTCCTTAAGTGAACTAAACTCACTATTCACCTATAGCCTTCATAAAGAAATGTCAATTTTTATGAATGCACAGTTGGTTTCGTTACTTGATGGATAACTCTGTTTTACCCTTTCAGTTGTACTTCACTTTTTTTGATGTATATGATGAAATATCTTTCAAAATCAGCCCATTTAATGCATTAGGAAACATGTCGGGCTCTACCCTTGTGGGAGCCCATTTTACTCCACATGCTTGGTCTTCGAATAATGTTTAGCTCCATGACTTTACCTATACCTGCACAAGGAAGCAAACAATGTTAGCATAAAAAATAGAACATGTTGATTATGATGTTGATACTTCTCCTTCAGTTCACTTCTTCATATAGCATTTCATTGAATTTGATTGTTTCAATGCATTGATAATAGTATACTATACTATTGTAGGTGCATTATATGAGTTATGTCATAGTCGGAGCCACTGACACCCCTCCTTTCCTCTTACAGGTCGACAAAGCTCGAAACGGCGAGGTGCAGCATTCAACATCAAGCGTCGATAACAAGAAATGATGACTATGTTGTTGCTTATATTTTTTGCTTCTGCATCTTCAGTAGTGCATTGTGTTGTTAGAAATGTATTGGAACAGTTATAGTTATATCCACGGCTTGTGTGGATCCTTGATTTCAATTTTTGCTTTTCAGTTGAAAAGAAAAAATGCATCTAATGCAATGTTGTAATACTATTCTGATTGTGAAATCAAATGAAGCCTTGTAAAATATGAGTTCTTTTAGAAATGAATAAAAGCATCTAAAATGCTATTTTGCTTATGTGCTCAATTTTGTCTTTCTTTTAAATCTGCAACTTCGGAATGGCACTCTGCAAACTCATAACTTCAAAAATGCATAACTGTTACTCAAATGCACAAAGTAATGTGAAACAACATTTAAAAACAATATGCAATTCCACTTATTGTCAAAAAAAATCAGCTAGCTCCTCCATTTGAGCTGAGGCAAAAAATATGTAATAGTTTTGAAGCCTCCACTGAAGATCAAGACTAGATTGATAGCCCTTTTCCCTGGGAATCCATCAAGAAGACACGGGTTATACCCTCTTGAGAAAAGATGACCTACTTTGCCAGGATTATGACCACACCACCAATGCTCCTAGGTTTGAGCCATTTTCCACCACTTTGAAAGAAGCTACACTAGGATGGTTTATGAGCCTTGGTAGAGATACCATGAAAAATTTGGGGGACATAAAGAAAAAATTCCTTGGAAAATACAAGGAATATTGTTGGGACAGTGATACAAAATGAGGTGATGCTTTTAGGATGCAGTAGAAGGAAGATGGGAGCTTGGAAGATTATGTTTCAAGGTTTTTGTCTTGCATATAGGAATCTCCATGCCATATATCCAATGAAATATCTCAAAATTTGTTTTTCTTGGAGGGAATCAACAAGAGTTACATTGATCCTTTGGACTTGATGCAGAAAGAGATATCACTCAAGTTTCTTGGGAGGATATCAATAAAATCTATTAGGAATATTCTAGAGAAGCTTCATAAGGAGAGAGAATTTTTCAATATTCTCTTAGGGAAGTTCCAAGGATATAGATTATTGATTTGTTGACAGACTCTGCATAGAGTGTTACAATTAATGTAACTACTTAGCTAGATACACTTCAGGCCAAAGATAAACAAGAAGAGGTCAAGGCAACATTGTCATAATATTTCCCTCATCATAGACAAAAGGAGGAGGACCGAAGATGCAAGATGGTAGCTAATATTGACAGTAAGATTCCACTTGAAATTGAAAAAGAACAAGTCTACTATGATGCACAAAGGAAGTTCTGGGTTCCAAGGCAAGGTATGTTACTAGGTCCATTATCTTTTTCTGGGCCAAACCAGGCAATCAGTTTCATGCAACCATTTTCTCAATCCTAGCAGCCTACCATAACACCTCCACTTGTTAATGCACACAAACTTACTTAGCTACCAGGTCAACCCACACCCTACCCAAATAACACACCACAACTACAACTAATATTCCTTTCTGATCCAAATAAATTCCCTACATATGTTGTGAGTGTAAGTGACATTCACTTGTGTTCAAAAACTATTCTATCAATTCCTTCCACACCCATTATCATTGAGATACCTAGTGAAGAGGAATAGGAGCCTTTGTATGGTCCTATTCAACTAGCAGTACTGGAACAAGAGCTACCATTTCCTCAAGAATGGGAAATTGCTAAGCACAAGAGAAGCCAGGAAGATTAAACTCTTGACATCATGGGTTAGCTAGGGCATATATGTGTCCATACATACCTATTTTAGACCACAAAGGATGTTCCTATACCTAGAAGGACAATCAAGGAAGGATACCTCAAGAGGCTGGGAAGGGTAAAGAAACATTTGACTGTAGTCCATGTGATGAGACAACTTGCTAGCATCATCCTTGAAAAAGTGACCATTTCCAGGTACAATGATCTAGATACCCCTATAGCAATAGTTGTTATCCATGGGATTCAAGTAAAGAGTTCTTAGAGTGACTTGAAGGAAACCATCAATACAATGACTGAGCACATCCTACAACAGCTAAACATTGAATGTATAAGGCCTACTCCTAATGTATTGTACCTTGTTAATAGTTCTACTATCAAGCCTAGTGATATAGTAGAAGATCTTGTAGAATCTAGGGAGCATCTAACAGACCTCATGATTTTCTCTCTATGGCCAAATATTGATGAGGAAGCTAGGGAAGTTAACTTGGTAGTGCAGTTCATGACACTAGGTAGAAGTCCTTTCTTGCAATCTCAAGACATAGATGAAGTGTTGTCTGGAATAATCCAAAATTGTTATGAATTTTGGAAAGCATCATCCTCTACTTCCATTAGAATACTTCCACCTACTCTCCCTATAGCTACTCATCCTACAGACGATCTTCCTACAACCACTCTTCTTGTAGCAACAGGCATATTCCATACAATGCTGCCATATGGAATCACACAAATTGCAGAAGTTTCATCAACATGCATTTGCATGGGAATACCATGAAATGAAGGGCCCAAATCCTAAGTTCTGCATTCATAGGATCTATATCAGAGCTGATTGTCAGCTAGTAGGGTAGCCTCAACAAGAAATCAACCATGTATTGAGAGAAATTGTCAAAACAAAGTTGTAGAAATTGATAACTGTTCGTTCTATCTACCTTATTTATGATAGCCAGTGGATGTCATTGTTAGTAATTGTGACAAAAAAGGAGGGAAGTGGTGAGTTTTTTTTATTACAGAAGACTTAACGATGTCACTGAGGAAGACCATTTTCCCTTGCCATTGTGCACTCTCCTAACAAAATATGTTGAATGGATAGAGGATTGTTACAATTTGAAGGAAGCTTTGACCCATGTTCCTATTTTGATCATACAACCAGATTCTTTGGATAAGATGATAAAGGTCACCTTGCACCACATTGAAGTAATGCAAAGTCAGAGGATGTGATGGCATGATTGGGAGCACGAATTTCAACCAGATGATTGGATATTGTTAAATGACTTAAAGTATCAACTCATTGCCATCTACCCTGATGGATTTAAATCACTTAAGCCAGCCCCTAGGGATGGGCTCTTGTAGCAATTCACTCAACATTCAGTACACGAGCTTCCTATAGCCAGAGTTGGTGGACCTAATAGCCCACCTTTTGACTAAATTAAGGTACATACTTTTTCATAATAAAGCTTTCCACCTTGGTGGAAATCCAATTCTTCACCCATCCGCCCATTTGTCCATCCATACCACCTTTCTCTCTCTTCTGTTATTTCATTCCACCTCATTCCACTTCACTTCACTCTTCATTAATTGCTCAATCATTTCAAAGAAAGGAAAGTCGACACTTTCTCTCCACAATCTTTGCAAATGCATCCTTCACTCATCCAGGTATGTACACAATACATCTCATCTCTTAATTACCTTTTGAGTGCATTTATTTAATCATCACACATTATTATAGGTGATTGCATAATATGTCATCATTTCCTGTCAAGCCACCACTCTCTTCCCACATATGTTGACAACTATCCAAATTTAGGCTAGGGGGGAAATAAAAAAAATGCAAATAAACTCCTTGTGCATCAAATCATAGTCAAGTTATGTCAAAAAGTTTAAACTAGTCAATTTGAAAATCTAGCTCGCATGTTTGAAGTGATGTTAACTAAGCTGCCAATCTTTTCCATTATCACTCGCATTTATCACCCTTTTCATGCCTTAATTGCCTTGTCATGTAAGTAGAAAATGGTAAAAAGTAGAGACAAAGAAGGAAATTTAGTTGGTACTACCAGTAAAAATTTAGTAGTAAGGTGGTGGTTTTCAGAGCAAAATTACAAAAGAAAGAAATTTTGTTGAGTGATAGTAATGGGGGGTGCTTTAATTCGGAATGAGACCTCGGTTCATAATGCATTGCTGCAAGATGCACAATGTCTAGCAGAATTTTAGTGTTGTGGATGGTTCAACTATTTCATGAAGTTGGACGGCTTTGAAAAAGGAATTGCACTTAAATTTTCCCAAACATTCTTGGAAGGTAAGGTTGTGGTAAAGGGGTTGGAAGTGGTGGTGACCAAAGAAATAATTACAAAACTTTTAGGGTTACCTACTGAGGGCAAACCTCACCCTACCTCTAGGGATACCAAGTCATCCAAAGCAGAATTCACAATACATGGCGACCCACCAATTAGCATTGACAAGTAGGGTACGAAAATAATATCTCTGCCTAAACCATGGAAGCAGGAAGCTATGAACTTTATCAGGTATATCAACTATGAGGAATGATTATCGAACCTACATTTAGTACACTTTAAGCTCTTGATCCACCTAAGGCATGAAAGGAGGATGAATGTGCCCAATGTCTTATACAATCTCCTCTCCATGATGGTGGTTGAGACCAAGAAAGGTACAGATAATTTTGTCTCCCACCATTGCTTAATAAAATTGCTAGTTAAGAAATTTTTGCATGATGTGTCCGGAATGTTTTGGGAGGAATTTGTTCAAGTTAATCAAAATTACCATCAAGAAGAATTTTCCAATATTGGGAATTTTCCACCTAAGGTTATACCTCAGTCTCGTAAGTCTAGTAGAAGATTAAGTGTAGTTGAAGCCACCCCTATTGCTTTGAATTCTAGTGCTAGCTCTAGTATAAATTCTCTTGCAATAGAAAAAGCCATAGATATTAGTTCCTCTGAGGCAGAACATTCAGAAAGAGCAAGCTCTCCATCTGAGTCTGATGATGATGTCCCCCTGAAAACCCTAATCAGAACTAGGTCATGGAAGAAAGAAGCTAAAGCAAGGAAAGAAAAAGAAAAAGGCAAAACCCTGCCTGTAGAAAAATAGGTCCCAAGTGCTAGAGAAAGGAAGGCTAACCCTATTCATCCTATAGCCAAGGGAAAATGTACGAGCACCTCTAGGAGGCCAAAGCCAACAGGGCTAGATTTTTGTGCACCTTCATAGTAAAGCCTGAGACATGATGGGACATCACATAGGGACACCGAAGCTCCACTAGCATAGGGGAATGTTGAAGAGAAGTAAGAATATATCTTTGAGGAAGCAACAAAAGTGATGTTGGAAGACCTTGCTAGTATCACAGAGGAATTTGATGATGAGTAGGAGTTCCTGCAGTAGAGCCAAGAGTAGGGGCAAGGGTTCCTACAACCATAGTAGAAAACATAGCAAGAGCCAACACAAAGCTAGGAATAGAGACAAAGAGTTCCTATAGCAGAAAGGGGATGAAGAAGTAGTACCCCAAAAACCACATATAATTTTATATCCTGAGGTCATGTAGATAGTGTCATATGAAGAGCATCCATCGACAAAAACATTGGTAGGAATCCATAACCCTCCTAATTTTACAATTGATACAACAATTTTAAATTTATGGAAAGAAATGGAAAGGAGGGAGAGGGAATGGAAATAGGAGAAGAAGAAAATGAAAAAGAAAATCCAAGAGAGGGATGAGATTATTGAAGAAAAAAATGAGATTGTCGCTTTGAAGGAAAAAGTAGATAGCATTGTGACCCTAGTGCCAATTTTTTTTGAATGTATAGCTCCTTCGTGGGTTTATGCCCTACACTTCAAACATAAATACCTCTCTTTCAAGTTATCAAAAATTATTTCAAATTTAAATCCCTCCATTGAAACTCCTAAATTTTTTAATGCCTACAAAATTGCTTCCCCTGAAATGAAAAATCTATTATGTGAATTTTATCTACACAATTATGCTATCATGCAAGATCATGAGTGGAAACCATTGCTATATGTTGGGGATGTGTAGCTGAGATCATTTATGTCTTGGGCACAAAATGAAATTAATTGGGGGGAACAAAACAATGCTTATAGGATAATGGAATCCAATATCTCCTTTTCCATTATGGCTAAGTTGAGTAACCCAAGGGATATCTACACAAAATGGATCAGAATGATTCTCAGACCTAGCTATGGAAATAGAATAATGTCGTAGGTTGAGGCTATTTATACTGAGTATGAGGTCAAAACAATAGAAAAAGAGGAACTTGTGTGAGGATATCTAGCTCAACAATGGAATAGCTTGACAGATGAGTTGAAGCAAGATGAGCCCCACTCTATTCATAACTATGTTGAAACATTATAGAGAATTAACAAGTACATCTGACTTGGTAGAGAAAAAGGGAGATTTTGGCTTCCTCTGACCTTCCGGCCACCCATTCTTATGTGGCCTATATCGAACTATAGATTCTACTAGCATGATGCTCATACAAAAAGGCCAAGGTGGAATATATTTGATAGACTATAAGGATTCTATTGGGATCCATATTCACGTAGTGTAACAATGGATATTGGTCAACTTGCTATTGTGAAATTTAGAGCCTTAACCAAGCGAAGGAACAACCCTTCCTCTATTGGAGGACCAGCGAGACATTAGGCTGGGGGGAATGATGAGCTTAGTCTTTGGTTAAATCTTGCAAAGAGTTTATAGTTTATTTGTTGGCATTATCATGAACCTTAGTTGTCAAATTTTAATATTTTGTATAATGTTTCCCTTAAACCCTTGACATTAGGTTTATCTTATCGTTGTGGTATTTTAATGACATTAACATATATTATGTAGATTATCTATATTGATTTGCATGTGGTTGATGAATGTTCTCTAAGGTGATTTTAGATTTACAATTATTATGTGTACTGACATTGCCATGCAAGACACAATTGGTGGATGCTAAGTCAGGAAAGGAAATCGATAGATGATCATATAGTGGAATCATTCATAGGATTCAGTTGAAGGATGACGATGACAAGTTCCCCACAGTAGTCAATTATAATTTCCTTGTATTTATGCAATTGAGCAATCGTGGGTGTTACTACTGTAAGTGTTGAATAAGTAAATAAGTAAACAGACTAAAACACTTCTTAATGAAACATTGTATCCAGATTTAAAATGATGTAAACTAATTTAAAAAGTACATAAACCTTGAAAGCATCTCATTGTCTCCTATCTCTAAAGATTTATCAAGTTACAGAGGGCTCTCAGATTTGTGAGCATCGTAACTGTTAAAATTCCTATCTAGAGAATGGAATTGATGCAAAATGCAATGATTGTGATGATAGATAATGAAACTAAAAGCTATGATGTTACTGTAAATGAAGCCCGATGGATGAAAGCTACAGTAAAAACTATGATCCTGTCATGATGTGAATTCTACTGATGCCTATGATTTCTATGAATGCTAAATTTTATTGCTATTAATATTATTGCTTAAATTTTGTGAATGCTATAGAGTAAGTTTTCACAAAGATTCAAGATCCATTTCCTGTGAAAAGAAGTTGTATTTATAGATTTACGATAGTACATTTGCATAGAAGCACCACAACAAAGGTTGAGATTCAATCTAGAG
The DNA here is from genome assembly GCA_007258455.2 of Sequoia sempervirens. NCBI lineage: Eukaryota > Viridiplantae > Streptophyta > Pinopsida > Cupressales > Cupressaceae > Sequoia > Sequoia sempervirens. The sequence continues at coordinate 61,160 of VDFB02015304.1, read as the reverse complement.
ATTTTGATGAGGGCGCAGCCCGAGACATAGAAAATAACCCACAAACAAGAGAATAATCTTATTATTCATAAAATGGAGCTTCTTACATGCAGAGAATCTCAAATCCCCAAGTTCTACAACACATGCAATTTACAGAAAGCTACAGAATAACCCTTTCGCAATATGCGAGTTTGTCCCCAAAAGTTACCCAAAAAATTAGAAAACCACGATAAATAGAGATCCTCTTTAGTTTGGAGCCAAAACAACATTAAATTTTTGAGTTTAGGTGGTTTGGCACCAAGCATCCCTAACCGATTCAAATTTCAAAAGAGCATTTACAATTGTAATGTACAAAGTGTACTTAACTTCGAGGCCATAACTTTTGATCTGGGGCTTCGATTCGTGAACCGTTTGAACCGTTGGAAAGGTTTCAAAGTCAAGAACGCACTCAAAATTGCTACGTCAATTTTGGAAAGTTTTGGGGCCATTCCAGGAGCTCTAAGTGCCTCAAATCCAACTTAGAAGATTTTCAGGTGCAAATCTACGAAACTAAAACTGCAATATCTTTCAACCCATGAAAAGAAAATAAAAACCGTAAATTGGGAATTTCATTATGATTAAAAGGGTATCTAGAAATGTAAAAATATATAAAAACTAAGAAACTTGAAATTTAACTATTTTTGGGTGATGCAAGATTGCCCTTACACCACTGGATGCTCCTCCATTAGACACCCAGGGTAATTTGAGAAGTGACCTCATCACGTCTCAGATGGTTGAGGAAAACCCAACTGGTCAACCACTGCTTTAGATAGCCAGAACGAATCTTCCACAGGCCTTCCTCTCCATTTCACTAGATATTCTTCATATTGCATGTTT
>VDFB02015304.1:0-60205 GCA_007258455.2 Sequoia sempervirens | reverse complement strand
AAAATTACAACTTGAAGTTCAAATTTCAAAAGCACATTTACAATTGTATCTTCTAGAAAGTGAGCCAACTTCCTGGGGCCATAACTTTTGATCCGGGGCTTCGATTATCTAACCATTTGAACTGTTGGAAAGGTCTCAAAGTCAAGAACACGCTTGAAATTGCTATGCTAATTTCAACAAGTTTTGAGGCCATTCCAGGAGCTCTAAGTGCCTCAAATCCAACTCAGAAGATTTTCAGGTGCAAATCTGGGAAACTAAAACTGCAATATCTTTCAACCCAGGAATAGAAAATAAAAACCATAAATTGAGAATTTCATTATAACAAAAAGGGTATCCAAAAATGTAAAAACATCTAAAAGCTAAGAAACTTAAAATTTAACTATTTTTGGGTGATGCAAGATTGCCCTTACACCACTAGATGCTTTTGCATCAGATTTGAATGGTAAGAGATTGAGAAGCTGGAGTTGATCATGGGGATTGTTCCTCCCCATGAAAACACCATGCAAGATGACAGGAAAGATCATAGGAAGAAGATTGAAGAGGATTTCCTACAAGTTTGTCCCCAAGGCTTTCCCGTGAATGCAAGTTGCATTAATTAGATTTAAAAATCTAATTTTATTGGTGAGTGAATAGAAGAATATTGATTCATGTCTTTATTTGAATATTTTTTATTTATTCAAATTAGCAAAATAGGAATATTTAATTAAATAAAACAAATATTTGATATTTTTTATTTAATAAAGAGGAATATGATAATTAAATAAAACTTTAGGATATCTTTATTAATTAAGAGGAAATATGCTAATATAATTAAATAGCACAAATATTTGAAGTTGTGTATTTAATTTAAGATAGAATTAATGGATAAAGTATAAAAGAAATAATAATGATAATAATTAAATAAAACAAAGTATTTGATTTTGTTTTTAATTAAGAGAAAAAATATATGATAAAAGAGAAGAATTAATAATGAACTTAATATAAATAAATATTTCTATTCATTTTCTAAGTAAATGAATTTAGGATTAATTAATTAATAATTCATATCTAACTAATTATATTCTCCATAACATTTTTAGGTGTATTCATTTTTCTGCTCTTTGAAGTGATGTGTTTACACATTCCTTCAAAGAAAATTTTGGGCTGCTACTGTTGCTAGTATCAATGGAAAATTTTAGTGTGCCCTAGACATGATTTTCAAATGATTGATGGATATATGCCCCCTAGGGAGATAAATTGATGAATTTTTTAGAATTTTCAAATTTTTTATGATTTTTTGATGATTTTGAAGTAGGGTCGATGAATATCAGTGTTGAATAAAATTTATCTCCTGATAATTGATGTAAAAAGTGACCCAGGATGTTTCTGAATTAATCTCTCAAAAATAAATTTAAACCTCACAAAATCCCATCTTTAACCTATTAAAAGGTCAAAAGGGTCCTTTTCAAGTTCATTATTGCATTTCACTTTTTGTAAAAAAATTCAGAGTTGGGTATGTGTAGGATCATCATGGAAAAAATAGGCCCTTAACTGGAAAAAAATTCAAAAAAATCAAAGTTAGGCAACTTGACGTAAAAATTTGAATAAGTTATCTTTATTTTTTCAAAAATATATAAGAATAGAATCTATAAAAAATTGAATGTAGTTTCTAAAATACTAGGTTTCTTTAAAAAATCTATTTGGTGAAAATTTGAAATTTTAATGCATTAGTACTTAAATTTCAGGGAAAAAATAAGAAGTAGGTGTTTGTGACTACCCTAACCACAATAAAATGATAATAATTTTTATAATATTTCAGCTATAAGTAGAGGACTTATGTCCGGATGTGATGCATATTTTTTTATTCTTTTCCAAGTAACTAATTAATTATTAATTTTTATTACAACTTTTAAAAAATATAGAAACTCGTATGTCTGACCACCTTAACTTGGTCAAAACTTCATGAAATTCAATTTTCTTTTTTAATCCTATATTATGTGAAGCATAGAATGTGACGTATGTTTTAAATTCAAAAAATGTGATACCGTTTGAAAGCTATAGATAATTTTCAATTAGCCTATCAATCCAGACTTTAGTCATAATTCAAATAGAAAATAAATAATAATTATTTATTAAATTCAAAGTAAAGCATAATTTATATTGGTGGAAATTTGAGAAAATCCTTTACAAACCCTTTTCATTTCATCAATTTTGGGTAAAAAAAATGTTGTTAGCCACATACCCTACACATACCCATCATATCGCCACTTTTTGGCCCATCATGATCCTGCACATACCCAACTTTTTTTTGTGACTTTGGAGAAATGTTGATTCCTTACTATACCCATCGTTTCGAGCATGTATGACATCATCAGCGACCAACCACGTACGAACCTTTGGTATGTACCCTTTTTCCCCTCAATTTTCATGAATTTTCCTCAGTTTTTGGCGTATTTTTGGTTTTTTTATTTTTCAAATTCTTTTAGCGCTTTGATTTTCTGTTGTAGCGCTTTTAGTAAATTTTTTAGCTAAATTTTTAGTATGTAGGAGTTCCATTTTAGCACTTCATTAGGATAGATTAGGGCTTTGCAAATTTTACCACTTAGGATGATTGTTGTAGTGCTTCTCTCAGATAGGTTAGCACTTTGAGAACTTTACCACTTAGGTAAGATTGTGTAGCACTTAAGCCTCCTATTTTAGCGTGTTGAAAATTTTAGTGCTTTGACCCAAAGTTTTAACGTGTTGACCAAATAGAATGGTGCTTTTGATAAAATGGAACTTTGTTCATCTGCAATAGCATTTTTGTCTGATGAAATGGTGCATGCCATTTTTTTAGCACTTTGAATGCCTATTTTAGTGCATTCAAATCAAATTGATGTAGTTCTTGTCAATTTGTCCTTGATTTTGTCGATTTATGATTGTATTAGTTATTGGTTTGATATGATTGATTAGTCTAATCAAAAAATGATTTTTTGACCTCATGATAGGCGAGATCTGATTTTGATTTGATGATAATTATCCTCATGACAAGTGAGGAATAATTATAGTTTGATTTACATACCTCATGATAAGCGAGGTTAATTTGATGCATTGATGATTGACCTCATGATTGGTGAGGTTCAATGATGTTCGCTCAATAGATTTGATAAAAATTCTCACCAAGAGTTGATTAGATTTGATAGGATAATTTGATGTTTTTGATGATTGACATGGATTATTGACTTTGATCTTCTTGTGATAATAGGAGTGGTTGGGGAACCTCTAGGTTCGAGAGAATTTCCCTTGGACATTTGATCTTACACCACAATTGGCACAACTTGAGATGACTATTATCGTGCACATTGTGGATTGTCTCCTCTTTTATATATGCCCTAGATTAGGATTAATCGGTGTTTATTGGCAGGGCTATCTAAGAGGTGGCATAACAAGCACAACACCTTTCACCTTCCTACTGGTGAGATTATAGTCACCCCAGAGGATGTCTAGTGGATTCTATAGCTTCCCATTGTTGGAGATGTTATTTATTATTCTACAGAGCAAGGTGGGACTTATGCCCTCCGTAGAGTATTTCAGGATGATCGGATTGCTGGAGAGTGGATTCCATGGCATGAGATGGTCGATGCATGTGCCACTTTTCCTATAGTACTTTTTGGTTTCATCAGAGGATTCCTTAGTCCTAATTGCAGGTCTAAGGGATTCTCGATTGATTGGGGCTAAGTTTTAGAGAGTATGGTTATTCATTGAACCATATTTGCTTGGGGCATGTGTATGCTTGCCCACTTATATCATGATTTGAATTTAGTTGTGTATCTCAGTGGTTAAATTTTATCTGTTAGTGTCACTTTGCTTCAAGTATGGGCATGGGAGCACATAGTTGTCACGCGTCTGATTCCAGTTAGACAAAGACCACCTATGAGACCATACGTGTTCAGATATGTTGACTGGCTTACTCAGTCTAGACTGGGTAAGTTAGAGTATTGGAGAAGAGTGATTGATGACATAGAGTCTGTGACATGGTGTCCCTACCTAGATTGTGATCATTGGGATGATGATGATATTTAGCTACCATTTCTCTGTCAGTCGATGATCCTGATTGGTCATAGTTGTTGAGTTTCAAAACAATTTTTGATGAGATGGGTGTACAGACAATATGGGATGGTTCAAAGTATGCCCCATGGGTGTTGCTCATTATGCTCTTTGTTAGTCATATTTTGTAGATTTAGGGCCTAGTTTGTCGTATGGTGTTGCTATCCAGGAGTTTCAGACCTTGTAGTTGTTTGAGTGGGATATCCGTCCCGATATTGTTGAGTCACATATTATAGCTAACTATGTTGATTATCTGGCTTTGCATCCTTTTCCTCATCTTACCATTCCATATGAGCATGCCCCATTACCCGCAGAGGAGGATGTTCTCATTGAACATGGTCGAAGGCAAAGGAGAGAGGAGGTTGGGGAGGTTAAAGTGGAGGATGTTGGTGTTGAGGAGGATAGTGGAGAGGAAAGAAGCGGTGAGGATTATAGATTTGACAATGGAGAGGTTATAGGTGGGTCGGGCCCTATTTTAGATTTTCTAGAGGAGACCATAGCTCATAAGAGGTAGGCCATGAGGGGTGTTTCAAAGTAGTTGTAGATAGCGGACCTTCAGGTTCAGTTAGAGACTATTTAGGAGTAGCTTGTTCAGATGCAAGGTTTACTAGAGTAGACTTAGGCTCAGATGCAGGCTCAGGCCCACTCACCTACAAAGGATCTAGCATCAGTGTAGGCTTAGTTAGCCATAGCACAATCATAGATTGTAGTATTGACTTCTGAGAGGGATGCTATTAGGCAGGCTACATTTGGTTCCTAGGCTTAGATTGCATCTTTGATAGCCGAGAGGGATGCTGCCAGGTTTGTAGTAGAGGGTGCTTAGGCTACAACTGAGAGATTATAGAGACTGGCAGATGGTACCTCCCTGGCATATTATATGTGAGAGGTTGCTCGTATTTGTGAGGAGATTGAGTATTATATAAGGAGCTATTATGATGCAGTTCCCTCTGAGCAGAGAGTTACCTATGCACGATCTTGTTTTGTCAGGTTGCATTCCAGGACTATCAGTGCGGGTGTTACACAACCTCTAAGGAGAGATCCTAGAGATCATGGTACATCCTTTGTGGTGGTGGAGGGACCGGTCCTATTATTCTTGCATTGTCTGGAGCCAACAATACTTAGTTCAGATGTGATTCCCTCCTTTGTATATTGAGATGTTGGTGTATATGTCGATTATAGCCATTTTTTATGTTATAAATATTTCTTCATTTTAGACATCATTGTATACTTAACATTATTATTTTTATCTTGATGATATGCAGTGGACTCTTTGATCCATATGTGTTCTACATGATTCATTGATGGATGCATTTTCTTTCATGTTCTCTATTATATGTGATGATTTTTTTGTTATTATGTTATGGATACAGTTTATAGCATGATGATATGTTATGGTTTATGATCTTCTATTATGATGGTGTATAATGAATGTATGGATGTATGATGTATATGCATGTTGTGTGATGTAAATGGGATGTGTGTATGTTTATTTTGATGTGAATGCAAATAGGTGATGTAATAAAATAAAAAAATGATGTATGATATATGATGTCTTAAATAGTTGGATAAATGATATATGATACAATAAATGGATGGATAAATGATACATGATGTAATAAATGGATGGATTAATGATAAATGATGTAATAAATGGATGGATTAATGATAAATGATGTAATAAATGGATGGATAAATGATATATGATATTGTAAATGGCTGGATAGATGATACATGATGTAATAAATGGATGGATAAATGATATATGATGTAATAAATGGATGGATAAATGATACATGATATGATAAATGGATAAATGAATTTATGATATGTGATAAGATATAGATTTATATGTAGATGAAGATGATGTATGATATATGACATAATAAATGGATGGATTAATGATAAATGGTATGATAAAAATTTATAGTTTTGAGATTTTCTTCATGCAATTTAATGTGATATGGAAAATGTGATATGATATCATGTGAAATTATTTGATGCAAATGTGTGAATGTGAAATGATGATTAAATGCTTTCTAATGTATGCAAATGAATAAAATAATGCAACTATATGATGATGATGTTTTTTTGTTAATGTCAAGTATACTCAATATTTTTAATGAGAAAAGATAACATTGTTTTGAATGATTCATCCATTTTGTAACAAATACTCTGCAAATGCAAAAAATATTATGAATTGAATCTAATATTACCATGCAAATCTACATGCAAAAATATTGGCACTTTAATAGTACTTTTGTGCTTTGTATCATCATAGAGTTTTAAAATGTTGAAAATAAGTACAAGCATCAAGGGTATAATGTAGACCAATGATGACCTAAGTACTACTTTTGTGATTTTTGATATTGCAAGTGAACACAAGTATCTAGGTATAATTAAACCGAGATGACCTAAACATTTCTTGCATAAAGCAGACAAGAATTAATTACTTTCCTATGTGAATTGGAATGTCATCCATGATACTTTGTAGAGCACTTCCCATGACAATTCACGTGGTAATTGTGATTAATTCACAAACAAAAAATAAAGAAAATACCATTCTCCTTCCTTGCTTCTATACTTCAATACATCATCAAGTTTTTATCCAAAGAAATGATAATAATTGATCAAAGTACAACATATCCCATTTGTTTAAAGTATTTCAATCATTATTTAGATTAGATCATCCATCTTGATTTTATGATTTTTTGTGATTTTCTATGGTTTTGGATTGAACCTAACCTAAATACCTATCCTAGTGGCCTCGAGGGCTAATCAAAGATGAGTCTTGCCTACATTATACATGTAGAGACCATTTAGTTTGACTGACAAAGACTCATGTTTCTGGATTTTGATACAAAAATTTTGACTTGTTTTTTGATTTTCTATTGTTATATGGATGTCCGATGTATTTCTAATGGTGATTGATGTTTCATGTTGGGTTTTGTTTCAATCATTGTTTTCATTGAGTTTTCCTTCCTGCTATTTTCCCATTGATTAAGCTCGATGTTTTACTACCCCCAGTTATTTTAGGCTATTACCCCCAAGCCATGGTGAGACATGAGCACTTGTATTGACATGATAATGGATGAAAAATGGTGGTAAAAATGAAGATAATGAAATGTGTCCAAATATATGGAAAAGATGATTTGAATCACAAATAGTGCTTGTTTCTAGGTTTTCACCATATGTTTTTATTGCACTTTTTCACTCCTTTTGAATTTTTTTGTATTTTTCCATTTTTTTATTCTTTTTTATTTTATGTTTTTCTAAAAAAAAATTTGTATTTTCTAGTTTTTTGTCACAAGGATGCCTATTTACTAGGTTTTCATCAAGGTAACCAAATTTCAAAAACTAATTCATGCACTAGCTAAATTAGGTGTAGAATTTCTTGAGATAGATATTGTTGATAGGTTCATCATACTGATCCACTTTAGGTGTAGATAATTAATATGCTCCTGATCCATATATTGCTATGATGAAAAAGGGTCATATCCAATTAGGTTCAAACTTCCCTTTCTTTTCCCGGTCCTACTGATTTTTAGGGTTTTCCTTTAAGACCAAGTCTCCAACTTGTAAGATTCTAGGCTTTACCTTGTTATTGTAGCTCCTTGACATTATTTGTTGATAGGTTGTCGAATGATTGACAACTTGTTGATGACATGCATCTAGTAGTTCCAGTTCTTGTAGCCTAGAAACTGTATAGTCCTCATCTATTATAATACCTTTTAGTGAGACTGGAAGTGATGGTATTTGTACCTCAATGGGTAAGATGGCCTCTAATCCATATACCAAAGCATATGGTGTTGAGCATGTTGGTGTTATGATGCTAGTTCTATAGGCCCATAGTGCAGGATTTAGCTGAACATGCCAATCATGTCCAACATCGATTACCATTTTCTTTAGTATTTTTATAATTATCTTGTTTGAGGCCTCTGCTTGGCCATTTCCCTATGGATAGTATGGTGTTGAGAAACGATGTTGGATATGGAATTGTTCATATAATTCCTAGATGTCCTGGTTTTTAAAATTCCTACCATTGTCTGTGACAATGGACTGGGGTACCCCATATTGACAGATGAGGTAGTTGAGTATAAAAGATGAGATCTTCTTTCCAATGACAATGGATTGGGATACCCCATATTGACAGATGAGGTAGTTGAGTATAAAAGATGAGATTTGCTTTCCAATGACACTTGTAAAAGGAACTGCTTCTATCCATTTTGTAAAATACTCCAATGCAATGATGATGAACTTGTGCCCATTAGATGAAGAAGGATTTATTTTTCCTACCATGTCCAATCCCCACTAACAAAAGGGCCATGTTGATGTGAAAGGTTGTAACTCTTGTGTTGGTGCATGGATTAGATTATGAATCTGACATTTCTAACACTTTTTAACAAATTGATAAGACTCTCTTTCTATATTTGGCTAGTAATATCCCAAACAAATGACTTTCTTAGCTAGGGTCATCCCACTTGAATGGGTTCCACACATACCTTCATGGACCTCTTGTAAGGATGTTTCAAATTCGTGATGTTCTAGGCACCGAAGAAGTGTTCCATCTAGACCTTGATGGTATAGTATATCAAAAATTAATGTATGTCTCACATATTGATGGATAAAGTTGCACTTTTGGTTTCTAGATAGAGTAGAGGGGAGGATATTATCCTTAAGGTAAGTATAGATTTCTCCATATTGTGAGGTTTGAGTGTTGATTATTTGGCATATGGTCTGTGAATCAAGATTGTCATATGTAGGGTTAGATACTTGTTCTACCATAAAATCATAACGATCTTTCTTTTCTGGTAATTGCAAGAGGGAAGCAATTGTCGTCATGGCATCTACAGGTTTGTTCTATGTCCTTGGTATTTTCTTGAACTTGATGTCAATGAAATAATTTTTAAGATCATCTATCATTTTCTTATATGGAATGAGCTTTTCATCTTTTTTTTGATAATCATCATTTACTTGGTGATGACAAGCTGTGAGTCTCCATACACTTGTATTTATATAATTTTCCTTCAATATCTACTTTGATGCCTATAATCAATGCTTCATACTCAACGCTATTACTGGTGCACATAAAAATTAACATATAGGATCTTGGGATTGTGGGTCCCTGAGGTGTGACAAAAAAATTCCCACACTAGACCCTCTTTGTGTGTATGATCCATCAAAATAGAGCCTCCATTGTTGTGTCATAATATTCAAAATGTCTGCATCTGGAAATTCAATGTGCATTGGATGATGATCCTATAATGGAGCTTCAACTAGTTGATTTGCTATTAATTGTCCTTTGATGGCTTTCCGGTCGACATATTTGATGTCGAACTCACTCAAGATCATGACCCATTTTGCCAATCTCCCTGTTATAGAAGCTATATTGAGTAGATATTTCAATGGCTCTATTTTTGCTATTAGCCTAATTGTATGAGTTAACATGTAATGCCACAACTACTAGGTTGCAAAGACCATTGCCAAACAATCCTTTTCTAGGGATGTTTAATTTATTTCATATTCATTGAGAGTCTTGCTGATGTAGTAGATAGCTTGTTCTTTTCCTTCAGAATCCTCCTATGCTAATAGGGCTCCTAAAGATATTTTAGTTGTTGCAATATACAGTAATAATGGTCTATCTGCTACAGGTGGCATGAGTATTGGAGGTGACATCAAGTATTGCTTTATCTAGTTGAAATTTTTTTCACAATAATGATCCCATTTGAATGACACATTTTCATGAAGTAAATGATTAAATGGGTGGCTTTTGTCTGCCAATTGGGAGATAAATCTCCTAATGGATTGTAACCTACCTTGTAGAGACCATAATTGATTGATGTTTTTAGGCGGGTGTATCTCCATTATTGCCTTTACCTTAGCTGGATCCACTTCAATTCCTATCTCTGATACTATGTAACCAAGGAGTTTGGATAATGTTACCCCAAAACACACTTTTTAGGGTTCAACCTGACGTTGAATATTTTTAGTCTAGTAAATATTTTGTTGAGGATTTCAAGATGTCCCTCCCTGGTGTATGATTTTTCTAATATGTCATCCACATAATATTCCATGAAAATATGCATCATGTCATGGAATATAGTGGTCATCTCCCTCTGGTATGTTGCACCTACATTCTTCAATCCGAAAGGAATGACATTCCAATAGAATGTACCCCAAGGACAAGTGAATGTTGTCTTTTCTTGATCTTTAAGTACTATGTTTTTTTGGTTATAGCCTAAGAATCCACCCATTAAAGATAACATGGCATGTCCTTCTGTCAGATCAACAATTATATCAATGCTGGGTAAAGGAAAATCATCCTTTGGGAACACCTTATTTAAATCCCTAAAATCAGTGCATATTCTGATGCTATTATCAGGTTTGGATACTGGCACAATGTTTGAGATCCATTTTGCATAATCTATGGACTTGATGAATCCTCCATCTAATAACTTCTTCAACTCTACTTTAACCATCAGGGCGATGTGGGGATGCATCTTTCTTAACTTTTTTTGACTAGCTTGATTTTGTGTGGTAGAGACAGATGATGCATTATGAGATCTAGATCCAATCTTGGCATGTCAGAATAAGACCAAACAAAATTGACATGTCACTCCTCAAATAATTTATTGAATGCAGGCTTCTTTTGTTCTATCATAGATGTTGTTAGATGCAAAATCTTTGTCTTTTTAGTTGTTCCTAGATTAATAGACTATGTCAATTCTACCAGTACTGATGACCTATCATGGTAATGCTCTGGGAGGGTGTCAAATTTTCCATCCTTTAGTGCCTCAAAAAGGTTTTCACTCTTGGATACATTCTTTATTTTTTCTTTTTCAAGATCTAATACTACCTTAGAAAGGTTTTCACCATTAGATCTAATTTTTTGTTATCATTTTTGCAACTAGAAGATTTGACACCCTCTTATTTTAAAGCATCATTATGAATGTTACAGATAGAACTTGTATCAGGTTCATCAATTCAAAGATAGTTGATGATGGCATCATCATTGGAGAAGACTGGTAAATGAATAGGTTTAGTGGGTTCCCAATCAATAAGTTTGGGATGTCTTAAGGGTAATAAGTCATCAAGTTGAATAAGGTCAATGGTTGTAAGTATTTTGATGGCTAGGTGGTCAAAGTTGTCAATAAGAAAGTCGAGGTCTATGATAGTACTCACCTCCAAGTTGTTTGTCTCACTCGATGTCTGATTGTCCTCACGTGAGTCATCGATATTTGTTGATCCCACCATAAATGGTCTATTTCCTAAACTTTGTCCCTCCTCTCGTAAGGGTGTATATGCTTGGATAACATAAATTTATTTGTCAGTATAGGATGTCGCAAATAGACAATCCCATTCATACTTGTTGCAATCTGTGTTGGAACCATTTCTCATTTGTAGAATTCTTTCTATCACTTTATGAGTTTCTTCCTCTTTTGTTCCACCTGTGTAGCCTAATCTTGTTTTATCTTTTGGCTATAGTGTTAGAGGTTGAATAAGTTCAATAATACTGTCCTTTCTCTTGCCAATTGGTCCTTGGCCTTCATAGCCCATTTTTTCTAAAATAACCTCCCCTTTTCCATATTGATTTGTTTTGATGTTGATATTCACTGAGGTTGAGGCTTCTTCATCCTTATATAACCAATTGACAATGGATTTCTCCTCTAACTCATCTTCAAGTGTACGTACTTTTATAAACCTTTCATTTAGAGTTGTGATGGGTTGTGATGAACTCGGTGTGTTTGATATGGGTTGTCCATATGATTTTGGTAATGGTAGAAATTGTGATAGACACAATTATTGCTCAAGGGAATATTCTCCTAAGCCTTTGTCTTTTAGCTGAACCTTTTCTGAAAATTGTTGTTATAATTTATTCATAGGACCTTTCATGTTTGATATAGTTGTGTCCACCATAGTTGTTTCCTTTACCTAATCCTTCTTCTCAACCCATTGTCAAATTCTTTGTTGTGGGGTACCAGTGTATCCTGATTGGCTTTCAAAATGTTGCAAGTTTGTGGATTATTGTTGTCAGCTAATATGGTGACCTCCTATCCATTTACTGGAAATTTTAGACATTGATGGTATCTTGAAGTTACCACTTGCATTTCATGGATCGATGGATGACCCAATAGTATGTTGTATGTTAGATCCTTGTCCAACACTTGACAAATAATTTTTTTGACAATCGGTCCTACTTGAATTGGAAGTACAATCATCCCTTTGGAAGACCTTTCCTCTCCATCATATGCCTTTATTGTTATCTTCCTTTTGGAATCAATGGCATTGTCAGAATAGCCTAGTGCATGAAGCAATTTCAAAGTACAAATATTCAACCTAGCTCCTCCATCTATTAAGATACGCTTCACGCAATGTTTATGGATTAGAACTTATATATGCAAGGCTACATTATGTGGGTTATTTAAAGACACATCATGTTGTTCAGAGAATGATAGACAATGCAGTGTGGTAAGATGTCCCACCATGGATTGGAATTGACAAACATCCAAATTATTGAGGACCATTGTAACTACTAGAGCTTGTTTCAAAACTTCTTTATGTGATGGTGAAATTTTGAGAAGTTCTAGAATGGAAATTTTCGCATGTATTTTTTGTAATTGGTTTACAATGTTGTATTGATGTGCTGGGGGAGTAGTGGTTTTGGAGGAAATTCCTTTCAATATTACTTTAGACTGCCCCCTTGTGATATTGACTTGTTGATGGTCTCGTGTTTCCCTGATCTTTAAGACAATGATTTGATTGTCAAATGTGTTTGTGCTTGGTATCATGTTCAAGGATTCAATGACATTGATGCTTGTGTCATTTGTTTGATTATCAATGTCATTTTTCTCAACCTCCAAAAGGAAAAGAATGGTGGTTTCATAGACATAGTTTATATTTACTCCTTTACCACTTGAAGAGGACTCTCCTTTTTCGTAGTTGGGTAATGGATTGGTAAATTTTTTGTGATCATTTTTTTTTTATGCCCTTTGAAAAACACCTTCTTTGCTTTGATTAAGTCCTATATCAAATGTTTTAATTGCATATAGTCATTTGTTTTATGTCCCTTATTCTTATGAAAGTTGCAATAATTTGCATCGTTCCACTAGGATGGTTTCACCTTTGGCTCCCAATTTTGTGCTTTTGGTAATGTTATAAGTTTGTTTGCAATGACCTGTCTCATTGCGGATTCCAACATTTGTCCTAATGGGGTGAATCTTCATTGGTTGGATTGTCTTTGATATGACGATCAAGATTTTCCATTGTTGGTGTTATTGTTTTGAATAGTGTTTTGATTGTTATTCAAGTTTTCATTTTGATTTGCTTTGATAGTTGATGTTGTCAAATTAAATACTGGTTTTGTATTGTTAGGTGTAGCTTCATTGATTCCAGTATTTTTATTTTCTGCCAAAAATTTGGCTTGTTGTTGTTTCCATAGTGATTTGTGTTGTTGAATGTTTCAATGTAGTTCTTAATCACTCCTCGTTTGAGTAGGGCTTCTTTGATTTTAAGCTCATTCTCAATTACTTTTTTAAAGGTTGGGGGACATTACAGTTCAAGTCTATAACTCATGTCCCCATTTAAATTACCAATAAATACTTCAATCTTCTCCTCTTCAAGTATAGATCAAGGATATCTAGCAAAAATTTTCTCCAACGTTGTAAGAATGACAAGAATGTCTCCCCCTTTTTCTTTTTTAGGTTATACAAATATTTTAAGGTTACATCATGTGTTATGCTGAAGGAAATTTGAGAAATGAATTTGTTTACTAGTTATTAGAAAGATCAAATCCCTGGTTGCAATTTGGAGAACCATTCCATACAATGGGCTCCTAAATCCTAGGAAATAACCTCATGAGGTGGGTATGTGCAATATCATCATGGAAAAAATAGGCCCTTAAGTTCCAAAAAATTTAGAAAAATCTGAGTTAGGCAACTTGACATAAAAATTTGAATAAGTATATTATTTCAAAAATATGTAAGTTTAGAATTTGTAGCAAATTGAATTTGGTTTCTAAACTACTACGTTTATTTTTAAAAAAATAAAAATTATTTGGTAAAAATTTGAAATTTCAATGCAGTAGTACTTAAATTTAAAGGAAAAAATAAGAAGTAGGTGTCTGTCTGACCATCCTAACCACAATAAAATGATAATATTTTTTTTATAAGAATTTAGATATAAGTAGAGGACTCATGTCTCGATGTGATGCATATTTTTTTGAGATTTTTTTCAAAGTAAATAGTTAATTATGAATTTTTTATTACAAATTTTAAAAAATAAAAAAACTCATATGTCTAACCACCTTAACTTGGTCAAAAATTCATCAAATTCATTTTTTTTAATCATATAGTATGAAAAACATAGAATGTGACACATGTTTCAGATTCAAAAAATGTAATAACGTTTGAAAGCTATAGATGTTTTTTAATCAACCTGTGATGCCCCACCACGCAACCCCAAAGGAAACTATCATACACACATTTATTGCACAATTTTTTTTAAAGGAAATAATATTCCAGCATGACAACATACATCACATGAAATGTAACAATATAAGTACAGCATATAACAAATTTCCTTGGGGTTACATAGTTGCATCACTTTTCATATCAACATCTTACATTACATGAGAGATAAACATACACCAATAATCAAATGACCCGATCATAGATCATACATTAACAATACAAAGATACATTTCTCAAGGTTAACATCAATACAATGTTGTTTCCCAACATCTATGGGAAGAGTATAATAACATGGAAAGATAAATCTAAAATTGTAGGAATACAAAGCTACAAGCTAGATAAAACTCTGACATAACTTCAAAGTCACTGCAATAGGTACAACTCTGCACATCTTGAACTTCAGATGGGAACCCAATGGGAGCATAGCACATTCCACCTGACCACCCCCGTGCTAGGAGTAAACAAGAAAGATCCTCACCCAAGAAGTCAAATGAACCAATGGTAAACAAGACTCCACAAGAAGGATAAAAAATCACAAGATAATAACCCATAACATATTGCCAACACATAACCAGAAAAAAAGTAATGAAATGTCCAACAAGAACCAACTGCCAATATTGTAGATCAACACTAAATAACCATAAGAGGTGCCGAAAATAATAGAATCCAAAGCTCTCCAAATGAGATTTCAAAATAACCAACAATAAATATCCAAGGGCACCTTTCATCCACATCAAAATAACAAAAATGATAATAAACAACTCCAGAGGCAACAGGAACAAGAGAGACAAAGGGCATAGTGGGAGAGTGTCATTGCATGGCGTTACATGGATTATCCAGACAACCTATCAAAAGGTGTCACCTCAATCTATACATGGATTATACAAACAACCTAGCTCAAGGTGCTGCCTCCATCTATGGTTATCCAGACATCCTATCTCAAGGTGTCGCCCCATAGGGTCACTCATGCAGAGCCACTTACCTTTCACACAGACAAGGTAGTGACCTTACCAACTAGGTCTTCCCACCCATCCTTAGCCTTTAAGAGCACTAACAACAGGGGTGAGGTGCATGTTTTTATCTCGTTATGTGTTAACTAACCTGACCCACTAGATACATTAATTAGGTTATCACTTATTTAAGGAAACTCTTTCAAAGGTTACCGCTTGTACATTGGCCCCAAGAATAGCCACTTTCCCCTATGGTTACCCTAAAATCAAAGACAAGCAATGGCTGTACCTCAATCCTCAAGACATAAAGGAATTCTTTATAAAACATAACACACGAGGCATGACCATCTCATCTATCCAAGCATCAAAACCCATAAACAAGGAGGTACCACCCACACAAATATTCATGAGGTAAAAAAATAGACAAAAAGGTGCAACAACAACAAACGTGCACACACACACACCACTTCCCTAGCCCCTGGAGGTACATAAATATCTACCCAAGAACCCAAATAAATCAGTACAAAATAAATCACAAAACCAATACTAAGATCTTCCCAACTACAAAAAAACAAAACAAAATAACCCAACAACATGACAATTCGGCTAACTATCAACTTGAGTAGAATTCAACAACAATAATATTAATAGAAAACAATAAACATTATTTCCACTCACTTTACAAACACATCCCTTAATCAAACAAACATCATATGTAAAAGCCAAGAAGATATAACTTCATAGAACCATTGAAATTCAACCATTAATTTCATTGACACCACCTAACTATAAAGAACATTAATACTCAACTACATTGGTTTACATGTCGAATATGAATTTATTTAAATCATTAAAGAATCTATATGAACTAGCTTAAATTCTACTCCGATTATTCAAGTTTACAAAACTAAAACATAATTCACTAGAGTTTACTACAGTAATTAATTATTGTCTACGGTAACGAACCTCAAAATTTTACAATTTCTTAATCAACAAAATATTCAATTTCTTTATCTTCATTCTCCAATATAAATTCCATACTTACAATATTTTTCCCTAAAATATTATGCATAAGTATAAATAAAATATTTTTAATATAGTTAATATCTTCCTTTTATTCCTAATTAATTCATTTACTTAAATAATCACTTCTCCTTAAAAGTAATTACTTGGATACCTAAGACTATAAATGAGAGATATATATTTATTTATTTATTCTAGTTCACTTGAACATAATTTTCTAAATAATGTCAATAAAATAATACACATCTATACTCCTTACATGTTAATTTCCTCAAAATATTATCCTAAAAGAGTAATCTAAAGAAAATCATCTTAAAACAAAAGTGGGGTATTATTTTAACCTCCTTTCCTTAATTAAAATCAAGATTTACTTCCCTTAAGAAAGATTCCATTTATCTCCTAGTCTTTAGGCTTTAAAAAGAAGAACTTACCTTTTGTCAACTCAAAATAAGGAGGCATGGGGAGATGCGTAAACTAAAAAAAATTAAGAAAAGCAGCCACTACCCTCAGAGAGATGTGAACCATTTCTATTATTTTAAAACAAATTCACTATTTTGTGGAGGATATTGGTGATCTTAAATGAAACAATCAAAACCAGGTTTGCACTAAGAAATAGCAACGACTATCATGCACATAACATATGGAATATAAATCAAAATTTTCTTGATTGAGGGGGTGCAACATCAATAGGTAAAAAGGGTAGATGAAAGTCATTGATTGTCATATAAGATGCCAACTATCGAACTCCAAAATATGATAATTACATTGAATATAATAAGCAATGTATTTTTTGAAAGATAGCCAATAAAAGCTAACATATTTCACATGCATCAACACCAACAGAAGAATATAAACAGATTACAATACGCAAAGGGGTAACTAACGAATTTCCCACACTAAGATTTTGAAAATAAATTCCAATAAAATAGGACACGATAGCCAACCAAGCATATAATTAAGGCATTAATCATTTCCCTCAGTTGAATCCAAAGATGGAGAAGCATGGATGCGTTAATGCGAAAAGAAAAGACAGAGACATGGCACGAGGTCACTGTGGAGAATATTGACAATGCTAAAAGAGAACACTCTACAGGATGTGTCGATCACCTGGAAGTATTGGGAATGTTGAAAGACCAATCTAAAGGAAAATAAACAATCTTAAAAAAAACAACACTACCATAATATCCATACGCAGTCTACCAATAAAGAACGACTGTAAAAGTTTGCCATTAATAGTGGATGGGAGAAAAAAATATCTATACGTAACGAATGCCAAAAACTTAAATAAAACAAAATTATTATTATTAATAATCTCTAGCTCGAAATAAAATATATCAAAACCCTCATTTTCAAGCAATATCAAGCAACAAACATTCATTTTCACATAGAGAAGTAAAGTTCAAAAGAATACGCAACCTAGATCCAACGATAATCACGACCAATGATTCGATGCTAAGAGCAACTTCTACATTCCAAAGATCTACTCCTCCCAAGCCTTAATCAATCTTCCAAACTTACTTTCATGCTTCTCATACCATTTCCTTTTTCAGAATAAACTCCACTGATTTCTCCCAAAATCTCTTGTCTCTCTTTTTTTTTTTCATGTACTAATACGTGATTAAGATGATTAACAGAGCAAGTGATTTTTCTTCTCTTTTCTTTTCTCCCCCCTTCACCAGAATTAATTCCCCGTTCTTTTTAACCCAATCTAAGATTTTTTTTTTTTTTAAAACACAAAAAAATCCATAAAATCAACAAGTTGCCCGTTCAAACTAATTTTTGAGCTGTGCATGTGCTCCACCCAATCTTTTTGTAACTTTTTTTTCTTTTCTAGCCATTTACTCTTCAGTTTGAAATCCTATCTCTTTATCCTCTTTATCTATTTTCGTCTATTGCGACTTCAATTTTAAATCTTATCTTCAAGATTTTTCTTTGAAAACACATTGTTTTATCATATTTACCTATTTACCCCACAAGATAATTGATTAAATACTTTTCCAAAACAAATCAATTTAGCTACACAAAATTGACTTATTAATTTATTTATAAATAATAACTATTTGCACTATATTCATAATCTTAATTTATCTAATTGTTATTTTGATTTTTTCAAATTTATTTGAATAACATTGTATCTGATTATATTAACTAATTAAACAAGATCATACAAATTATTACCTTTACCACAAAATTCAATAACAAATAAACAACGAGATCACAAAACTCTCTTACTCAAATATCCAGAAGCCTGTTACAGAGGGGCACTACATCCTCCCCCCTTGACCTCGACTTACTCCTAGAAGTCGCAAGATGAAGCAAAAAAAAGTGTGCAGTCAAAAGTACAACAACACAATAACAACTATATCAACAAATAAACTTCATCAAATAATTAATTGAAATTAAATGACTCAAAAAAAAGGAATGATATAAAAAACAGTGGAAAAATTACAAACAAACCACATTGTTAAACACAAGAATGTGGAAGTCGCAAGATGAAGCAAAACAAAGTGTGCAGTCAAAAGTACAACAACACAATAACAACTATATCAACAAATAAAATTCATCAAATAATCAATTGAAATTAAATGACTCAAAAAAAAGGAATGATATAAAAAATAGTGGCAAAATTACAAACAAACCACATTGTTAAACACAAGAATGTGGTGACAAACAAGTGTGAGGAAATTTCTTGTCAACTCCAGTTTTCCATGGCATACCCATTGGGTGTTTATGATGCTCGCCCTATCCTGAAAATGCAGGTGGAATCGAGGCTTAGTCCCTACAATCCTGTATACAAACAAACATTGTGCACAATATATATATTGCAAACACACCGTGAGAGGAAATTGCAACGTAGTAGGGCACTCGTGAGTGAGTGATACTAATTTGTCCCTCTTACCAGACCACACACAGTAATAAAAAATATATATAATAATTTGTAACAATTTGCTACATATCAGTTAGAAGAACATTCACATAATGATCCTAACCATTGATTCATTTCATATGTTGTATCAAAAATAGACTACTACTTGACATTATAAGTATCTATCTCTATAAATCCCAATTTCATTACCTTTATCACTGAGTTTCTGAAGCAAACTACCTGAAAATCACAAACTATGATAGAACATAACACATTAGTATCAATAATTCAAAAACTTCATTTTAACCTCAAAATACTGCACTTCCATATACACAGCATAATTATCCACACGAATGCACATTTTTGTTAAACTCATCATTTTTTCACAAAGCACTCCACTTTATCCATTATTCAACACCAAATCTTACAACATTTTCAGCAAGAGACCACAAGAAAGACAATTCATTCCTCCATAAACACAATAATAGAACAGAGTATCACAATTATCCCAATCATCTACACTAACAATTAATCAAAACTAGAGGGGTGCACAAGCCCTAACGAAGTTTTAAGGTATCCAATACATATAAAAAGTATTAATGTAAAGATAACCACACGAGACCACTACATCTTGGTCTCCTGTACCACAGGGTTTCCACCGGCTCCCAGTTCATCTACCTGACCACTACCAATCATTTCCACATATACACCCTGATGTTCCACCTGGTGAATATCCTCTACTATAGTCACTCTGTGGGACCTATCTGTATCACTCCCTATTGACTCTGTGGCTATTGACCTCTAGCTGAATTTAGGTGTATTTCTACGCAAACATTGTCTAGCCAAGTGGCCTTGTTGGCCGCAAGAGTAACATCATGCATCACTACCATTTCCTCTGCCTTGAGGAAGTTCCCTGAGCTATCGAAATCTACCTCTACTAGATGCAATTTGTATGCCCTGAGCTGACTGGTCAAGACGATAAAGCCTAGCTCGCAACCAATTTTGGATTCTCCTATATGAAGGATGACCACTAGTCTGAACTCCAATCATCACAATCCCATCCTCCAAACTGCATCTAAAACTAGGGAAGGTAGGAGAACGTTCCCTCACAAGGTCCATCATAAGTCCCACTATCGCATAAATATTCCTTCCCCTAAGGAGCTCTTCCATTTCCCTAACTATCTATTGATTTCTCTCCTGTCTAGGGCCAAGTCAAATAATGATCTCTTCAAGCAATGAATAAATCTAATGTCCCAAGTGTTCCTCATGATCATTCTCATGGGAACTCAAGAAAGGAGTGTTTTGATGACTAACTCCATGACCACCTCATTGACCTAAACCCTAACCCCAAGCTCGACCACGTCCTCTAGGCATTCTACACACACCACCAAGCAAAAAGGGTCACAAAGATGAACAAGGTGATAGAAAGAAAACCAACATAAAATACCAAATTAATCACGAAGTCATCATATTCACACACAAAATCCCATCACAAAACTCAAATTTCTAAATGCAAGGTTAACATAATGGGCTCATAGTGCCCAATGTATGAACCTAGGCTTTGATACCATGCTGTGACGCCCCGCCACGCAACCCCAAAGGAAACTATCATATACACATTTATCGCACAATTTTTTAAAAAGAAAATAATATGCCAGCATGACAACATACATCACATGAAATGACAATATAAGTACAACATATAACAAAATTCCTTAGGGTTACATAGTTGCATCACTTTTCATATCAACATCTTACATTACATGAGAGATAAACATACACCAATAATCAAATGACCCGATCATAGATCATACATTAACAATACAAAGATACATTTCTCAAGGTTAACATTAATACAATGTTGTTTCCCAACGTCTATGCGAAGAGTATAATAACATGGAAAGATAAATTTGAAATTGTAAGAATACAAAGCTACAAGCTGGATCAAACTCTAACATAACTTTGAAGTCACTGCAATTGGTACAACTCTGCACATCTCAAACTTCAGATGGGGACCCAATGGGGGCATAGCACATTCCACCCAACCACCACCGTGCTAGGAGTAAACAAGAAAGATCCTCACCCAAGAAGTCAAACGAACCAATGGTAAACAAAACTCCACAAGAAGGATAACAAATCACAAGATAATAACCCATAACATATTGCCAACACATAACCAGAAAAAAAGTAATGAAATGTCCAACAAGAACCAATTGCCAATATTGTAGATCAACACTAAATAACCATAAGAGGTGCCGAAAACAATAGAATTCAAAGCTCTCCAAATGAGATTGCAAAATCAACCAACAATAAATATCCGAGGGCACCTTTCATCCACATCAATAAACAAAAATGATAATAAACAACTCTAGAGGCAACAGGAACAAGAGAGACAAAGGGCATAGTGGGAGAGTGTCATCGCATGGCCTTATGTGGATTATCTAGACAACCTATCAAAAGGTGCTGCCTCCATCTATACATGGATTATCCAGACATCCTAGCTCAAGGTGCCGCCTCCATCTATGGTTATCCAGACATCCTATCTCAAGGTGCCGCCCCATAGGGTGACTCATGCGGAGCCACTTACCTTTCATAGAGACAAGGTAGTGACCTTACCAACTAGGTCTTTCCACCTGTCCTTAGCCTTTGAGACCACTAACGGCAAGGGTGAGGTGCATGTTTTTATCTTGTTATGTGTTAACTAACCTGACTCACTAGATACATTAATTAGGTTATCACTTATTTAAGGAAACTCTTTCAAGGGTAATTGCTTGTACACTGGCCCCAAGAAGAGCCACTCTCCCCTACAGTTACCCTAAAATCAAAGACAAGCAATGGGTGTACCTCAATCCTCAAGACATAAAGGAATTCTTTATAAAACATAACACACGAGGCATGACCATCTCATCTATCCAAGCATCAAAACCCATAAACAAGGAGATACCACCCACACAAATATTCATGAGGTAAAAATATAGACAAAAAGGTGCAACAACAAAAAATGTACACACACATCACTTCCCTAGCCCCTGGAGGTACATAAATATCTACCCAAGAACCCAAATAACTCAGTACAAAATAAATCACAAAACCAATACTAAGATCTTTCCAACTACAAAAAAACAAAAAAAAAAAACCCAACAACATGACAATTTGGCTAACTATCAACTTGAGCAAAATTCAACAACAATAATATCAATAGCAAACAATAAACATTATTTCCACTCACTTGACAAACACATCCCTTAATCAAACAAACATCATATGTAAAATCCAAGAAGATATAACTTCATAGAACCATTGAAATTCAACCATTAATTTCACTGACACCACATAACTATAAAGAACATTCGTATACTCAACTACATTGGTTTACATGTAGAATATGAATTTATTTAAATCATTAAAGAAACTATATGAACTAGCTTAAATTCTACTCCGATTATTCAAGTTTACAAAACTACAACATAATTCACTAGAGTT
Source organism: Sequoia sempervirens (assembly GCA_007258455.2). NCBI lineage: Eukaryota > Viridiplantae > Streptophyta > Pinopsida > Cupressales > Cupressaceae > Sequoia > Sequoia sempervirens. Next base: position 37,352 of record VDFB02015304.1, on the reverse strand, counting down.
TACTACAGTAATTAATTATTGTCTATGGTAACGAACCTCAAAATTTTACAATTTCTTAATCAACGAAATATTCAATTTCTTTATCTTTATTCTCCAATATAAATTCCATACTTACAATATTTTTCCCTAAAATATTATGCATAAGTATAAATAAAATATTTTTAATATAGTTAATATCTTCCTTTTATTCCTAATTAATTCATTTACTTAAATAATTACTTCTCCTTAAAAGTAATTACTTGAATACCTAAGACTATAAATGAGAGAGATATATATTTATTTATTTATTGTAGTTCACTTGAACATAATTTGATAAATAATGTCAATAAAAGAATATACATATATACTCCTTACATGTTAATTTCCTCAAAATATTATCCTAAAAGAGTAATCTAAAGAAAATCATCTTAAAACAAAAGTGGGGTATTATTTTAACCTCTTTTCCTTAATTAAAATCAATATTTACTTCCCTTAAGAAAGATTCCATTTATCTCCTAGTCTTTAGGCTTTAAAAAGAACTTACCTTTTGTCAACTCAAAATAAGGAGGCATGGGGAGATACGTAAACTAAAAAAAAATAAGAAAAGCAGTCACTACTCTCAGAGAGATGTGAACCATTTCTATTATTTTAAAACAAATTCATTATTTTGTGGAGGATATTGGTGATCTTAAATGAAACAATCAAAACCAGGTTTTCACTAAGAAATAGTGACGACTGTCATGCACATAACATAGGGAATATAAATCAAAATTTTCCTGATTGAGGGGGCGCAACATCAATAGGTAAAGGGGGTAGATGAAAGTCACCGATTGTCATATAAGATGCCAACTATCGAACTCCAAAATATGATAATTACATTGAATATAATAAGCAATGTATTTTCTGCAAGATAGGCAACAAAAGCTAACATATTTCACATGCATCAACACCAACAGAAGAATATAAACAGATTACAATACGCAAAGGGGTAACTAACGAATTTCCCACACTAAGATTTTGAAAATAAATTCCAATAAAATAGGACACGATAGCCAACCAAGCATATAATTAAGGCATTAATCATTTCCCTCAGTTGAATCCAAAGATGGAGAAGCATGTATGCGTTAATGCGAAAAGAAAAGACAGAGACATGGCACGAGGTCACTGTGGAGAATATTGACAATGCTAAAAGAGAACACTCTACAGGATGTGTCGATCGCCTGGAAGTATTGGGAATGTTGAAAGACCAATCTAAAGGAAAATAAACAATCTTAAAAAAAACAACACTACCATAATATCCATACGCAGTCTACCAATAAAGAATGACTATAAAAGTTTGCCATTAATAGTGGATGGGAGAAAAAAAATCTATACATAACGAATGCCAAAAATTTAAATAAAAAAAAAATTATTATTATTAATTATCTCTAGCTCAAAATAAAATAGATCAAAACCCTCATTTTCAAGCAATATCAAGCAAGAAACATTCATTTTCACACAAAGAAGTAAAGTTCAAAAGAACACAGAACCGAGATCCAACGATAATCACGACCAACTATTCGATGCTGAGAGCAATTTCTACATTCCAAAGATCTACTCCTCCCAAGCCTTAATCAATCTTCCAAACTTACTTTCATGCTTCTCATACCATTTCCTTTTTTCACAATAAACTCCACTGATTTCCCCCAAAATCTCATGTGTCTCTCTTCTTCTTTTTTTCCTGTAATAATACGTGATTAAGATGATTAACAGAGCAAGTGATTTTTCTTCTCTATTCTTTTCTCCCCCCTTCACCAAAATTAATTCCCCATTCTTTTTAACCCAATCTAAGATCCGTTTTTTTTTAAAACACAAAAAAATCCATAAAATCAACAAGTTGCCCGTTCAAACTAGTTTTTGAGTTGTGAATGTGCTCCACCTAATCTTTTTCTATCTTTTTTTTTTTTCTTTTCTAGCCATTTACTCTTCAGTTTGAAATCCTATCTCTTTATCCTCTTTATCTATTTTCGTCTATTGTGACTTCAATTTTAAATCTTATCTTCAAGATTTTTCTTTGAAAACACATTGTTTTATCTAATTGTTATTTTGATTTTTCAAAATTTATTTAAATCACATTGTATCTGATTATATTAACTAATTAAACAAGATCATACAAATTATTACCTTTACCACAAAATTCAATAACAAATAAACAACGAGATCACAAAACTCTCTTACTCAAATATCCAGAAGCCCGTTACAAAGGGGCACTACACAACCTATCAATCAGGACTTTAGTTGTAATTGAAATAGAAAATAAATAATAATTATTTATTAAATTGAAAGTAAACCATAATTTATATTGGTGGAAAGCTGTAAATCTCCTTTAAAAACCCTTTTCATTTCATCAATTTTGGGTAAAAAAAAAATCGTCAGCCACATACCCTACAAAAACCCATCATATTGCTACTTTTTGGCCCATCATGATCCTATACATATCGAGGTATGTATCTTCTTATGCAAACTCGAGGCTCATTGTTTTGAATTCTTGTACATGGTCAATCAGGGATGATTTTCCATTGTATTTGTTGTATTTAGGAAACTCACAATGCCTTGGCAAGGGTATCATATCCACACATGGATGAAAAGGGTAAGGACAAATGTCCTTTAATAAGTATTTATTTGTGGCTCTTGTTTTCATATTTTGAATATGTTCCTACAAAGTCTATATTTGTGTTGTTAAAATAACCACTTGATCTATATCGTGTGTGTTGGGTGGTTCTATTTCATTTGTTCTTGGTGTTTTTTTCAATCGATTCATGTCAAAATCCTTTGGTAGTTTTGTGCCTAACTACTCTAACATCAAGAGATACTTCTCCATGTATTGTTCTAAGACCTTTTCCATGAATTTATGAAAACTTGAATCATGTTGGGTGTGTTGTATATCTTCTTGTGTTATTTCATTGGTATCTTGTTGTTGAAATTAGAAAAAAAGGGTTTTCTTCAGTCATGTTTGGATTTTCAATTTGCTTTTCTCTAAGTTTTTGTCTTTGCAACCTTGTCAAGATTGGCATACAAGTTTTGGCTATTATCACTAAACTTGGATCATTTGTGTTGTGATTAGTGTCAATTTGATTTTAACGAAACCAAATAGAATAATGTATTCTATTGATGAGGCTAAGTTCAAAAATTTGATTACTTGAGTTTTTGTTTCATGATGGTAGGATGTTACAATCTTGATGAGGAAACTTGATTCAATAATCCATATTTGTGGTTGTAAAGGACAATTTGTGTTTTGCAAGATCTAGGTTTTATGTTTGAAATCAATGGACTTGTAAAAACCTACTTTGTTTTAGGTTTTTAAGACTTTGTTTGAACTATAAAATGTTTTTGATTGGTAAAAACCTATGTTTCTAATGGAAACAAATCTAACAGATGTTTCTGAGAGGTCTCTATTTTTTTTCAGTTTTGTGGAAGCGCTAATACAAAGGATAGAAGCGCTGAAATAGAAGGAAAAAGAACTAAAATATTTAGTCAAAGTGTTGTCAAACCTATCAGAATCACTAAAATAGCCCATTGATGCGCTACAGGACTGGTAAATATTGGTAATGCTTGAAGCTGACAGAAGCACTATAATATGTGGAAGAAGCGCTAAAAAAGATGGCAGAAGCACTGAAATAGAAGGAAAAAGTGCTGAAATAAATGGAAAAAGCATTGAAGTTGACAACAAAATCACTAAAACAAAGGGTAGAAGCCCTATTTTGTTTACTGCCAAGCAGGGGGTGGTAACACAGGTCTTGCAGCTAGTATGTCTACTTTCTCTTCTTCTTCGTCTAATAATATGGATGTGAGAAATTGATGGGGTGTTTTGTTCTCAAAAATGAAAGTTCGCAAGTTGTTGACGATGTCATTTTGGGTACCTTCAATGTGTACGTTACCAGGCTAAAATATTAATGTGGTTATCCTTGGTTGTTGAACAGGAGTTGTAGGTCACCAAATGGTCATAAGGAATGTCATTCACTACTTATTGCCAAGCAGGAGGTAGTAACATGGGTCTTCCTACTGTTATGTTTTCCTTTTCTTCTTCTTCATTCAAGGTGATTGATGCAATGAGAAATTGATGGGGTGTTTTATTTTCTTCAAAAATGAATTTTCTTAAACTACTAATAATGTCAGTTTAAGCACTTTCAATGTGAGTAAGGCTAGGTTGTATAATAGGTGTTGTAAGGCCTGGCTATTGAATAGGACCTATAGGTCACCAAATGGTCATAAGGAGTGGTGGTAACTCCCTAATTTTGGATGACAACCTAATGTTTCCAAGTTTCCTCTATTGTAAAAACTAATCAGGTTTGTTAGAGTATTCTATGGCGGGTTACGGGATGGAAGATGGACGAATAGGTTGACTACGGTTAGGTTCCTGTGAAAGAGCTCTTCTCTGAAAATAGTCTTGTGAATACAAGGGCTCTAAAGCATAATCATCAGTGTAACCACTAGTGAAATCATGAAACCTATGGATGAAAGTTCTATGATGAAGTAAAATCTTCCTACTTTGATACAAGAAATGTCTTCTTTTCAAAAAAAAATTGTAACTAAGTGGTTTCTTGGGTTTTTTTATTCTTTTGGAGAGGAATCTTTTGAAAAAAAAAATGGTTTTCCAATCCCTAATCATATGTTTCTCAGTTTTATTTTGTCCATGTATTTTTTAGGATTATCTTTTATCTAGATGTTAATGATTTTTTGAAATACACAGCAATCAAATGTAGATAGTTTTTTTTAAGAGCTATAGTCTAAACATATAGTATATGTTCAAAGAACCATGTATGGTCCTATTTTCACTGGTTTGATAAAAATAAGTCACTTCAGACACACTCACTCTTAATAGTCAAAAGGTCATCATTATACTCAATAGCTCACAACTTAAAATTGTGTCAACTCACACAGCCATGTCACCCCCTAGAGGGAACTCGTGTTTTTTTCTTTTTCAAGTGTGTACTCAAGGTTAGATTTCTTGATCCCCTGTGCAAACAGTCCTTGGAAATTATATGGTGAGTTTCTTGGGGGTAGATTCTTCCCTCCCCTTGCACTATGAGTATTACAATGTTTGATTACTGACTCAATTGGATACTACACTATGGTTCTTAGAAAGGGTTTCTATTTGGAGCGACAAGTGATAAACTCTCTCAGGAGACCTCCCAACCTGTAGAACAAAGGTTTTGGGGATGGTTAACTTGCACACTTCTAGCAAAGGAAGGTTTCCCCAGATTTGCTTTAAATTTTAGAGTTGGGTGGAAAACCTAGCTTTGGATGTTATCCACTTAGGTCATTCCTGTAGGGTGAGTACTTTTTCCCACTATGGCAGGCCTTCTAAAGGATGTAATAAAGCTTGAAAATGCATAAATTAAAGGATGATTTAGGCTTTTTGGATCACCCAGTTAAGGAGAGAGCATGTACCTATCAACCCTACAAACACAAAAATCAACTTGTTCAAATTTTTAGAGCCCAAATGACAATTTTCTATCTACTGTGAAGATGTTGCTTCACAATGAAGATGTTGCTTCACAACGAAGATGTTGCTTCACAAAAAGACAAGGTGTTCACTTTTAATCCCAATTTGAAAAGTTTGGTGACTACCCTAGATTGATAAATTTTAAACAAAATTGAAAAAGTGACTATCCTAGGATTGATAAATTTTAAACCAACTGAAGAAATGAAGTTACTGGCGACAGTCTTGTCAAATCTAGATAACGATTTACAAAATTTCTATAGAAATGTTCCAAAGTGCTATAGAAATGCTCCAAAATGCTATAGAAAGTGGTAGAAGTTCTATAAAATCCTTTAGAAGTGTTATAGAAATAGTCAAATGCATTGAAACAACTTTGAAAATTGACAGTTGGATTGTGCTGAAAGTCTTTAGTCGAAGCGCTGAAATAGTCCTCCAAAGCGCTATAGTTTTCGTTGGAAGCGCTAAAATGAGATGAAGCACTATAGTTTGGCTCAAAAGCAATACAAAATCTTCTGATCATGCTAAAAGAGTTACACCAGATTCCTATGCAAAATCTTTTCAAAAAAATTGTTAAAAGCATAGGGTTAGGCCCCACAGTGGGAGCCAAAAAAGTGTGGAATAAGTAAATAAGTAAACAAACTAAAACACTTCTTAATGAAACATTATATCAAGATTTAATATGAATTAAACTAATTTAAAAAGTACAGAAAGCTTGAAAGAATCTCATTGTCTCCTATCTCCAAAGATTTATCAAGTTACAGAGGGCTCTTAGACTTGAGAGCACCGTAATAGTTAAAATGCCTATCTAGAGAATGGAATTGATGCTAAATGCAATGATTGTGATGATTGATAATGAAACTAAAAGCTATGATGTTACTGTAAATGAAGCTTGATGGATGAAAGCTGCAGTAAAAACTATGATATTGTTGTTGTTAGAAAACCAAGATTTGATTGCAAACCTGATGCCAATGAATCAATCACCTATTAAAACATTTTCAGCTTTCAGAGCACCCTTGCTTTTTTTTCTCGAATGTCTTCTTTCTGTGATAGGTTATTTGCATGCAAGTGATTTTCGGGGTCTGTGAAGTTGGCTTTCACAACTTCTACATGGTATTAGAGCTCCAGACCTATTGTTTCCTATTCATGATTTGAAGATATTCTCTCACAGCATTTTCTTCTGTGCAAGGGTTTTATTCCAGTATTTTTTTGTTAGATCAGAGGGGTTTTCCATCACTTTTTGAAATTTTTTGACTTTGATCTCTCAAATAGTGCATGGTAGTGCAAACGAACCTCATAGATGTGCTCAAAAGGCCCAAAAACCCTTATTTTCATATAAAATATGATAGGGTTTGTTGAAAATTAATTTTTTACTATTTTTGGGAAAATTCAAAATAGTTGCTAAAAAAAATCGTACGGATCCGTACGGACACATCGATTTTCATGCCATATTTTTTGGGGGCCTACATCAATTTTGAGTTGCATCAATTTTTGTGCCGTTTTGATTTCTATTCTACCTCAATTTTTGTGCATGAAGGTTCAGCTAAATATTTTATTAATTTTTTCATCTTTAAATTAATAAAAAATTTGGTTTAAAGCCTAAATGAGCACATTTAGGAAAATGGTCATATCTTGAGCATATGGTTTCCGTTTTTCGAAAATGAGATATCGTCGAAAAGCTGATTCCGACGCCGTTCGAGTGATGCTAGTATTTTTTTTTTCCATTTTGATGCCTTTTTCGCCTGTCAAATCCAGAAGTTGTTGTTTTCACTCTGGGAGGCGTAACTTTTGCATGTTGGCTCCGTTTTTCAAAAATGAATAGGTGTTGGAAAGATGGTTCAGTGCTCTACATAGATATCAGACCTCTTTTTTTAGATTTTTTTACCAGGTATCTGATTTTCTATTTTATCTCAACCTTTACCTTTTAAGTTATTTTCTTGGGAAGCATGCAAACAGGCAATTTTTTGAGATCAGTGAGCATTGTTTTTTTATTTGAGAGTATATACTACTATTTTTATCTCATGGATTTACATTACATTGCACCCCTTACTCCTTTCAACTATTTTGTTTGGAAAAAACAAATGGAGATTCACTTGAAACATAAAGGGTTTTATAGCGTTACCATGGGTACATAAATTGAACCTACAAGTGCTATTGAAAAGAGAAAGTGGTTTAATAGGTGTGATGAAGCTTATGTTACATTGTGTCTATCCCTTTCATCTAACTTTCTTTTTCACATTGAATCTTGCACTACACAAAATGGGGTATGGGATACTTTGGAGTCTTTGTTTGGGAAGCAGGATACTATGAGAGGGTTTTAGTTAGAGAATGAGCTTATTGGCTTAAATACTAGGGATTTTGATAGCATCCAGGAGTTTTTCACCAAACTCAAGTCTCTTAGATTGCAGTTGTCACAGTGTGGTGTTCAGAAAGAAGACTCTTAATTGATATTGTCCATCCTTTCTAAGCTTGGACCTAATTATTCAGAAAGAAGACTAGCGCCAGAATCTGGGCGTGGCCACTAGTCACCCACGTGACCACTGTAGGGGCTGGAGTGGCTGAAGGGGGCTAATCTCGGGCCCTTGGTCACTGAAGCGACCATCGCTAAGCATAAGGGGTTGAGCCCCTAGCGGGGGGCTGGGGACTGGCTCCCAGTCCCCATATATGACCACTATAGAGTCCACAAGGGCTGATAGTCAGCTAAGTAGCATAGAAAGGGAGCCACTAGGGAGCGGTGAGATGGAAGCGAAATGGTGGTCCATCGGAAGAGTGGAGTGGGGACTGGTGGCCGATGCTTGGACCGATGGCGGGACACGGTGGTCGCCGCTTCAATTGGTGGTGGAATTGATTTATATGGGCAGTGCATAAAATCCTGTGATTTTTTGATTTTTTGAATATTTTTTTGATTTTTTCTCAAAATTTGAACCTCAAAATGCGTGCTTGGGGGCTGTACGGCCCCTGAGCAAAAAAAATTTGCCTCTCTGGTTGATAGTGTCCAAATCAGACAAACTTTATATGGAAATAGGGGTTTTGGGGCATGGAAAATCCAATGGCGAGGTCTGCTTGGGCCCAAAGTGCTCTAAAAATTAGGCGACCCTCGGATCTATCAAAAAAATCACTGATCTTACAACCCTCACAGATTTGGCAAACGGTGACGAATATGAATAAAATGAAATCCATTTCTAACTTTTTCCAGCGCTCTGAATCCAATGAAAAACCCTGATCTTATCCAAGACACTTTAGAAATATGCTCAAGGATTGAAACCCTTGAGGGACCTTGAACGAGCTATGCACTGTGTTCCTCCAAAAATGCTGAGAAGGGGTTGCAAATCAGGGCTCTGATACCATGTTAGAAACCAAGATCTGATTGTAAACTAGAAAAATGACCTTCCATAGAAGAGAAAAATGAAAAAGCAGAAGTTTGCATAAAAACATGCAATTTGATATATTCGAAGTACAAATAATTACAAGAGATAATTTTCTTTATAAAAGCAAAGATGCCTAAACCTAATCTTTATCTTGAGCAACAAGATAGCTCGATAAGATAAAGATGAAAACCTATAACTTAGGAATTAATTAAATCCTAAGTAAACTTATGCAAAGTGTAATTAATAATTAATTATACCAACACCCCCCTTCAGTGAAATGAACTACTGTGAAGAAGCACTGGAAGAACTCTGAAGAAGCAACACTGGAACCCCAAATTCGGCAAGCAAGGAAAGATAGTTTTTTTTGCATGATACCAATCAGAATCACAAATGCAATAGCAAACCCGATGCCAAGGAACTCTGAAAACTCACATACTGGATCAACTCTGGAATCTGTAAGCAACAGTAGATGAAAGGATGAATGGATCCATAATGATGACAAATCTGGACGTTGTGTCTCTCGAAGCCAATGCCAAACTAAAACTAAAACTGGCCATAGGACGAGTACCATCAAGATTCTGGAACATTAACCATAAAAACTTGGCCTTCAAATGAGAAAGATTTGAACCAATGCGGATAAAGAACTATAAAATCTCAACGTGAAGTGTGAACCAAAGCAAACCAACAATGTGTCCAGCTAAGCAAGAAAGAAGCTAGAAGGAGACAACAGAAACCAAATAAACTCATGCGAGTTGTCACCAAAATGAAAGATGGATGCAAGAACCCCCCTTAATTTAAATTTATATCAGTTCGTTATTACAATACCCAATGATTACATAAGGAGATAATGCAAAACTACATAAACATGAGTGAAAATGCAAACCTAGAGCATGAAACAAAAATGAATGCATGCAAAAAATAAGTTACACATTTTCTATAAATGACCTCATATCTATATAGAGGCCAAAACCAGCTTTCCGATGCCATGAAAATTGCAAAAAATGGATAAGCGAGTCACAAGATACGTCTCCCAGAGTGAAAAAGGAAACATCTGATTTCTGAGGCAGAAAAAAAATCAAAAAGGAAAAATAAAAAAACTACACCAGCACCATTGCATAGAGCATTCAAACAGCTTTCCGACGTTATCTTGTTTGCAAAAAAAGGACGTCGTATGCCCAAGATATGCCCGTTTCCGTGAAAATTGTCCAAAAAGCTCCAATTTGGCCCCTAGAAGCCCTTAGGGGCTAAAAAGATAAGGCCCCTGGTCGCATGGGTGGACCAAGGGTTGAAGTGCTTGGGGCCATTGGTGGAGCCCCTGATCACCCACGTGACTGGGGTTGGGGCTAAAACCCGAGTGAAGGGTTGAGTGCAGGGGTTTGGACCTCGATATGACCAGGGCAGAGCTTGAAAAACCTGCGGGTGCTGAGCTTTAAGCCCTCGGGGGCTGGGGCGTAGCTGGTGGCGCTGCAAAAAAGGCCACCGGTGACCATGGTCCGGTGGTGGCTGGTGGGAGGCCACTGGGTGGCGGGTGGGTGGCGGCCTCCATTTATACTGGCCATGCAAAACATTTGCAATTTTTTTTATTTTTTATTTTTTATTTTTGAATTTTTTTGTAAAACATGCATTGGAATGCGTGCTTGGGGGCCGTATGACCTTTGGGCAAAATTTGTTTGCCTCTCTGGATGACTATGTCCAAATCAGACAAATTTTATATCGAAATAGGGGTTTTTGGGCGCTGCGAATCCAACGGTGAGGTCCGTTTGGGCCCAAAGTGCTCCAAAAATTAGGTGACCCCCAGATCTATCAGATAAATCACCAAGCTTGAAACCCTCAGATCTGGCAAACGGTGATGAAAATAAATGAAATAAAAGTCATTTCTGACTTTTTCCAGCGCTCTAAATCCTACGGAAAACCCCGATATGATCCAAGATGTTGCATAATGATGCTCAAGGAATGAAACCCTTGAGGGACCTCGAAAAAGCTTTGCACTGTATTCCTCCAAAAATGCTGAGAAGGGGCTACAAATCGAGGCTCTGATACCATGTTAGAAAACCAAGATCTGATTGCAAACTAGAATAGACCTTCCACAGAAGAGAAAAACAAAAAAGCAGAAGCTTTGCATAAAAACATGCAATTTGATATATTCGAAGTATCAAATAATATAAGAGATAATTTTCTTTATAAAAGTAAAGATGCCTAAACCTAATCTTATCTTGAGCAACAAGATAGCTTGATAAGATAAGAATAAAACCTATAACTTAGGAATTAAATAACTACCTAAGTAAACTTATGCAAAGTGTAATTAAATATTAATTACACCAACAGTTGTGATGCGAATTCTACTGATGCCTATGATTGTTATTAATGCTAAATGCTATTGTTATTGCTATTGATATGATTTCTTGAATGTTGTGAATGTTAAAGAGTAAGCTTGCACAAAGATTTAGGATCCATTTCCTGTGAAAATAAATTGTATTTATAGATTTAAAACAATAAATTTGCACATAACCACCACAACAAAGGCTGAGATTCAATTTCAAGATTTAAATGGTAAGAGATTGAGAAGCTGGAGCTAATCATGGGGATTGTTCCTCCCCATGAAAACACCAGGCAAGATGATAGGAAAGATTAGAGGAAGAAGATTGAAGGGAATTGTCTGCAAGTTTGTCCTCGAGGCTTTCCCATAAATGCCAGTTGCATTAATTATATTTAAAAATATAATTTTATTGGTGAGTGAATAGAGGAATATTGATTTATGCCTTTATTTGAATATTTTTGATTTATTCAAATTAGAAAAATAGGAAGATTTAATTAAATAAAACAAATATTTTATATTTGTTTATTTAATAAAGAGGAATATGATAATTAAACAAAACTTTAGGATATCTTTATTTAATTAAGAGGAAATATGATAAGATAATTAAATAACACAAATATTTGAAGTGTATTTAATTTAAGATAGAATTAATGGATAAAGTATAGAAGAAATAATAATGATAATAATTAAATAAAATATTTAGTATTTGATTTTGCTTATTTAAGTAAGAGAAAAAAAAAAGATAAAATAGAAGAATTAATAGTGAACTTAATATAAATAAATATATTTCTATTTATTTACTAAGTAGATGAATTTATGATTAATTAATTAAATAATTCATATTTAACTAATTATATTCTCTCGACCATTTTTAGGTGTATACATTTTTCCCCTCTTTGAAATGATGTGTTTATGCATTGCTTCAAAGAAAATTTTGTGCTAGTGCTGCTAGTATTGACAAAAAAATTTAGAGTGCCCCAGACATGATTTTCAGATGATTGATGGATATATGCCGCCTTGGGAGATAAATTGATGATTTTTTGATTTTTTTGAATTTTTTGGAATCTTCAAATTTTAATGATTTTTTTGATGATTTTGAAGTAGGGTCGATGAATATTAGTGTTGAATAAGATTTATCTCTGGATAATTGATGTAAAAAGTGCCCCAAGATGTTTCTAAATTAATCTCTCAAAAATAAATTTAAACAACCTCACAAAATCCCATCTTTAATAACCTATTAAAAGGTCAGAAGGGTCCTTTTCAAGTTCATTTGTTCATTTGACTTTTTGTCATTTTATTTGTGACTTTGGAGCAATACCAATTCCTTACCATACCCATCATTTCGAGCATGTACGACGTATTCAACAAACGGCTATGTACGAACCTTCAGTATGTACCCTTTTCCCCTCAGTTTTCATACATTTTCCTCATTTTTTGTGTATTTTCAGTTTTTTGATTTTTCAAATTCTTTTAGCACTTTGATTTTTTGTTGTAGCACTTTTAGTCACTGTTTTAGCACTTTTAAATTTTTAGTGTGTAGGATTTTTGTTTTAGTGCTTCATTAGGATAGATTAGGGCTTTGCAAATTTTAGTACTTAGGATGACTGTTGTAGTGCTTCCCTCAAATAGGTTAGCACTTTGAGAACTTTAGAACTTAGGTAAGATTGTGTAGTGCTTAAGCCTCTTGTTTTAGCATGTCAAAATTTTTGGTGCTTTGACCCAAAGTTTTAGCGCTTTGACCCAAAATTTTAGGGTGTTTACCAAATAGAATGGCGCTTTTGATAAAATGGTGTTTTGTTCGTCTACAATAGCATTTTTTTCTGATGAAATGGTGCATGCCTTTTTTTTATCACTTTGAATGCCTATTTTAGCACAGTCAAATCAAATTGATGTAGTTTTTGTCAATTTATCCTTGATTTTGTCGATTTCTAATCGTATCAGCTGTTGGTTTGATATGATTGATTAGTCTGATCAAATATATGAATTTTTGACCTCATGATAGATGAGGTATGATGTTTGATTTTATGATAATTATCCTCATGATAGGCAAGGAATAATTATAGTTTTATTGACATACCTCAAGATAAGTGAGATTGATTTGATGCATTGATGATTAACCTCATGATAGGTGAGGTTCAATGATGTTCGCTGATGAAATTTGATCAAAATTTTCACCAAGAGCTGATTAGATTTGATAGGATAATTTGATGTTTTTGATGATTGACATGGATTACTGACTTTGATATTTTTATGATAATAGGAGTGGTTGGGGAACCTCCAGGTTTGAGAGTGTTTCCTTTGGACATTTGAGCTTATACCACAGTTGGCACAGCCTAAGATGACTATTATCACATGTTGTGGACTGTCTCCTCTTTTATATATGCCCTAGATTAGGATTAATCAATGTTTGTTGAAAAGACTAGCCAAGAGGTGGCATAGCGAGGACAACACCTTTCACCTTCCTACCAGTGAGATTACAGTCACCCCAGAGGATGTCTGGCGGATTCTACAACATCCCATTGTTGGAGATGTTATTTATGATTCTACAGAGCAAGATGGGATTGATGCCCTCTGTAGATTGTTTCAGGATGATTGGATTGTTGGAGAGTGGATTCCATGGCGTGAGATGGTTGATGCATGCACCACTTTTCCTACAGTACTTGTTGGTTTCATCATAGGATTCCTTAGTCTTGATCGCAACCAATAGAAGTCCATTCTATGTTTGTTCCTATAGCCAAAGAAGATAGAGTAGTTTCCTATATGTTTGCGAGATCTTTATTCTTGTCATAAATTTTCATTTAATATAGTTGTTGGTTAGTGTTTAGCATTTATTTCCTTTATGCAATTTACTTTCAGTATTGTGTTTTTTTTAGCTATAGATTAGAGATGGCTACTTAGGAATTCCTAGTGCACATATAGTGCCAACCCATTAAAGTCTACGTCACTGGGTTGACAAGTTAGATGCACCTCCATGATGATTCAATATCTATTTAGGTTAGATGTCCAATCTCTAAATTATGGATATAGAATCCCAGTTAGGAGATCCTTGTAGGAGGCAAACACAAATCACTAGTTTTTAGGTATGTCAAGCCTTTACACATTTTCTTTATATTTTCCTTAATTATATTATGTTTCTTTATCATCTCTTATCATACATGCTTAATACAATGCTTTGATTTTGTTATTATGCATATTCCATGTTCAAAAAATTGTTTGTTACTCATTATACCCTTATCCCCTCTTGACACATTTTAAACTACACAATTTTTTACAATTTTCCAATTAAATTTTAAACCACATCTCTTTGAGGCATTTTGTTAAACAATTGACCTACCTTTTGTATGCTTCCACATGCATACAATTTACAAGAGTAGTTATAACTATGTAATATAATACACCATTTCTCATTCCTTTTTTATGGATGTGCATACCCCTTTCCAAAGCTTCCATTTTGGTATAAGCATGGGGGATGTTGGAAAATGCATTGGAATTCGGTTTTACACCTAGAAATTCCATTTGCTTGAAATTTTCTACAACCTTTTCAACAAATCCATTTTTTGCATATCCTACAATCATTGTAGTCCATGAGGACATATCTCATTGAGGCATTTTATCAAAAAAATCATGTGCCTTGTCTATACATGTCTACCAAAGCTTTTATCAAACATGTTAGAAAAGGAAATGAGTTGTTTCAGGACTTTGACATGCATCGAAATATTCTTCATTACTTGAACCTTATCGTGGCATCCAATGTTCATTTGATCAAATGTGGGGGTAGACCTTTTAACAAGACCTTGTAGAAGGTGCATGAGTCTAACCATGAGGAAATACTTGAAACAATAAAGAGTAGAGAAGAATCAGATGGTTTATTGGATTAATTTGTAAGTATGCATACTGGTTCTTATTAATTTGTAAGAATGCACATTAATTTGTATTAAAATTTATAAGTATGCACATCAAGATTAGTTGATAGTTAGACCTTTTGTTTCCATATTTCAAGTTTACATATGTTTTTGTTTCAAATTTGTACATATGTTTTGGTTCCAAGTTTACATATGAATATTGGGAAAATTATATGTTTCGGTTCAATGCGATAGCATAGACAAGGTAGTGAGCATTGACAAGCTCACTACATTTTCAATGTAGTAGAATAGACAAGGTAGTGAGCATTGGAAAGCTCACTACATTGGCAATGCAGTAGCATAAACAAGGTAGTGAGGATTGAAAAGCTCACTACATTGTCAATGTGGTAGCATAGACAAGGTAGTGAGTTTTTTGAAAAAATGCCTCAAAGAAATCACTAGCTTGTCAATATAGTAGCGTAGACAAGGTATTGAGATATTTGAAAAAATGTTGGTGAGACCCCATTTCTTTGAGTCATTTTTTCAAACAATTCACTAGACCTTGTCATTGCTACCACATTGACAAGGTAGTGAGCATTGTAAGAAAAAATTCCTTAAAGAAATGGGGTCTCATGGTGATGTACATCACCATGAGACCCCATTTCTTAGATGCATTTTTTCAAATAGCTCACTAGCTTCTATTCAATATTTCAAATAATATTCCTTCTAACCCCAATTTTAGATAGGTGACTTTGCTATTAATTCATCAGTTGTAAGTTCATTATTTGACTTAATAGAAGTTGGTCCACTTGATTAAGTAGTCAATTTTCAATAATTGATTTTTTATTCATCACCCCATTCTATCATTCATCCTATTGATTTTGGCATACCTTTGTGAGAATGAATATTTTTACTCAATAATTAACCACAAGCAAGACATCCTTTAAAAAATTAGTTTGATTGATCTCTTAATAAATGTATTTTTATGCCCTCTCCTCTTACATTTTACACCATTTTGGGTATGTGCAGAATCATGATGGGCCAAAAAGTGGCAATATGATGGGTATGTGGCTGACAACTTTTTTTTACCCAAAATTGATGAAATAAAAAGGGTTTTTAAAGAAGATTCCCATGTTTCCACCAATATAAATTATGCTTTACTTTGAATTTAATAAGTAATTATTATTCATTTTCTATTCAAATTATGACTAAATTCCTTATTGATAGGCTGATTGAAAAACATCTATAACTTTCAAACGCTATCACAATTTTTGAATCCAAAACATCTGTCACATTCTATGCTTCTCATACTATAGGATTAAAAAAATAAAAATTGAATTTCATGAAGTTTTGAGCAAGTTAAGGTGGTTAGACATACAATTTTTTATTTTTTTTAAAAAATTGAAATAAAAAATTCATAATTAATTATTTACTTGGAAAAAAATACCAAAAAAATATGCATCACATCAGGGCATGAGTCCTCTACTTATGTCTAAAATATTATAAAAATATATTATCATTTTATTGTGGTTAGGGTGGTGAGACACCTACTTCTTCTTTTTTCCTGAAATTTAAGTACCAACTGCATTGAAATTTTAAATTTTCACCAAATAGATTTTATTTTCTTTAAATAAACCTAGTAGTTTAGAAACTACATTCAATTTGCTATAGATTCTATTGTTACATATTTTTGAAATAATATAGATAGCTTATTCAAATTTTTATGTCAAGTTGCCTAAATTTGATTTTTTTGAATTTTTTGCCACTTAAGGGCCTGTTTTTTCCATGATGATCATGCACATACCCTTTTAATTAACATCCTAAATTTAGTAATGTGTAAATGCATTGTTTTACATTAAAAATTTAAACTCTAACTTTGACTATATTGTTCTCATATTGTCCTTTTATTAGTTTCCCTACAAGGTAGCAATGATAAGGTAAAAATGCCTCAAATAAGTGGGGTCTCATGGTGATGTATATCACCTTGAGACCCTATTTCTTTGAGGGTTTTTTTCAAACAACTCACTAACTTGTCAATGTGGTAGCATTAGCAAGGTATTGAGCTCAATACCTTGTCAATGCATCCACATTGACCTTGAGGATATCTCTCATTGAGGCATTTTGTCAAATAGTTCATCTACTTTGTCTATGCATCCACATTCCGCATGTGTCTACTAAGGAAATTACAACCATAACACTCATGTAAATCCCCCCTTTTATGTTTTGATAGATATCATACCCCATTCCAAGGTCCTATTGTTGCTATGTCTAAAAGCCTAAAACATGTGATTTCAACCAAACTATGGATGCATGGAAAAAAACTATCTAATAGAACCGTAAAAAAAAAATTCCTTGTTCCATGTTAAAAGCCCTTATTGCATTTGGATATAGGGTTGCTATCTACAAAAAGCCTATATTATTCTATTGGGTTGTTGACTCCCTATTACTCGTTCCCAGATACTTTAATGTATCTATTAGTCATTCATTGTCACTTGGTAACTAGCCCTTTTCTAGCCTACTATTCTTGTATCATCCAAGGAAGTCCCTTTAATAAGAACAACTTATGAGCATGTGCCTAAAATTTTCACTTAATTCCCAATGTCCTTTGTAACTGTATCACTCATCATTGTTTTACTTATAGGTTTATACCTTGAATTAGCAATGAGTGATAATCAATACTTTCCTTTGATGTCGCTCATTGTTGATGGCATTCGATCCCTCAAATTTGTAATAGCAATGAGTGATGTTCTTAACATTATGCTCTTATCACTCATCACAGATGGTCATTAAAAAGAAAATTTGTAATAGCAATGAGCGATATATTGTTGCATCGTGTGATCACATATATGTTGTAAAAGGTAGTTCTCACATTAGCAATGTGCAATGAACCCTATAAATAATGTAAATAATTCATCACTAATTGCTTGCAAAATTTATGAGGAGAATCAACAATGAATGGAGCCTTATCGCTCATCAAGGATTTATCTCAGAACATAAGTTCTGAATTAGCGATAAGTGATGGGTGCTTTCTAAAAGGTTTTTTATTTTGATAATTTGATATGATCTTATGGGCAATGTATTTGGTGCCATTTTTTTTATGCAAGTGCACATTTCCAAGATCTGGTGTTTCCATAATATCTCTTATCGCCGATGGGATCCTAGGTCTCAAGTTTGAATTGGTGAAGCATGATGAATGAAAAGATATGACTAGAATTCAGGCCATAGAATCAAGGGCTAAAGGCTATCTCAGGTATGTTTTCATCATTGATAGAGCTAAGTGATGATAGAGTAGATCGGTGACAAGCGATGACCATTAATGGAGGAGGCAAAGTGTCATAATGGGTTTCGCATAGATCAGGAAAGAAAGTGGCAAGAGAACTGAAGGACCATTGATAAAGCTTTAAAGTAGGGTGATCCAACAAACATAAATCCATTGCTTAAGTAAATTCATCGCTAATGAGCACCTCGGGATTAGTAAAGGATTAGCAATGAAGTGAGGAAGCGTGCAAGGAAATTTTCTCTCTAAACTGGCCTTATGTACTTCCCGATATTAATGAAATCATGGATTAAGTTAAGCGATGCATGTTGATTGAAAGATCACAACACTTGAGCTAGCATTGTTGTTTTACATGGGTGAAGTTTTAATTGCTTTAAGATCAATGAAAGATTCAATCTTGAGCTGTAAGTTACCAAATTGCTCGCACTAGGGGATTTCGAGTCATTAATCTTGCATGCTTCAAATTTCCTATTTAATGCAGATTACTTGAGTGATTTTCCATGTCTTAATTCATTTTGCAATGAATGAGGGTTGAAGGTTGATAAAGAAGTGTGATAGAATTGAATCCTCCTGAGAAGTGTGTAGACATTCTAGGCAAGTAGGTTTGTCGTGATGATTCAAAAATATGAGGGGTTGTGTTTGTTTGAGCCTAAGAGAGGTCTTGGGAATACAAATAGAATGTATGGAGCTCCTAATACACCAAAAAGAAGAGTAGAATTAGGGAAATTCAAGGAGTATAGTACCATGGAAAATTACCATCTAAAAAAGCAGATAGTTTTAGAAGAATTAGTCAAACACAAAGAGAAGAGGATGGTAAAATATGAAAAGAGGGCATGGATGGAAAGTGAGAATTGTAAGGCCTACCCGAAGGAATGCAATTCTCCATGTGAGATTCTTAATAACCCTTCAAATAGTGAGGGTGACACTAAATTACAGGGTGATTATTATCCCCTCTCCCTGGTACTATCAAGGAAACCTAATAAAGAGGTGGTGACAGTTACTCCAGCTCCACCATGAGTAAAAAGTGGGAAAATATCCTCTAAGGTTGATGACTCAGAGTGATGATTGTGCCCTTTTTTTTATGATACCATGCTCTTTCTATTAGGATTTTCCTATTTAGCATTCATATGGTTTCTTGTTTTGTGTGCTGAGGTGGAAAGTTTTCGGGCTAGTATGTAGGAGAAGTGCCAGACTAGTTAACCTTTGCAATGTGTATGTCATTTACAAGAGATATACACGTTTTTGTTGGAGTTATTATTCGAGAATCTTCTTTGGTCAACAAGGATGAGGATTCAACACAGTTACAAAAAAATGATATTCTTTTTAAGGAGCTGGCATATCTTCATTTAGGGAATGTGGAATGTGGTATTTTACTCTTCCATTTTCCTCAAATGATTACATGTAACAAACTAAGAATATCTCAAATTCTGGTGCAATTGAAATGAAATGTAAATTTAATTAAGACTAATGCTTGTTGCTCCCTTCTCCTATAAAAGAGATTTCAGGGCTTATTACAGGGTTCAGATTCTGAAGTCTTAATAGGGTTGTAGGTAAAAGCTAAGTTCAGAAAGGGCTCTTAGAATAAAATTCTAAAGTAGGCCAGTAGTTTTTCTTGGATAAGAAGTAATGTATGTAACGATCTTAAATGAGTTTTATAGAAATTACTAATATTGAAACAAAATATGAGTCAAGGAATTGATACTCTCCTATTTATGTTCACTTCAAAGTCATGAATGAGAAATACTAATGGTGTTGTCATTTGTCTTTAAATATTTCATTTGAATGTATTACTCTATTTTCTGGTTTAATTCAAAGAATTAATTAAAATGCTTGAATAGGGTCATAAAATTTGTAAGGAATGGCTTAGGATTGCTAAGAAGTAAATATTTCTTGCATAGTGAGTTTGCGTAAATGCAAAGCGATACAAAAACAATATGTTTCTCCCTTAAAAGAGTAATTTGTATATTACTGATCCTCTTGTATACTTGACTCCATTGCTCCAATTGATTAGACATTGGTCATTTTGTTAGAAAATCTTGCATAAGATGAACAAATAGTGTTCCTGGCTCTAGACATCTGAGAAGATAATACTTAAATAGAAAATATCTCCAAGGATAATAGAAGTGGAATTATTTTCAATTCCTAGTAGATGGCTAATCCTTCATTTGAAAATCTACCAAGTCTTCAATGAAATTGATTTTATCTGCTATAAAAGGAATTAATCTGTGTATGAATGTGTTACTAATTGGCTATATTTCACTAAAATGCAATTAGGATTACCCTCCTAGATTTCAAAAAGCCTGAAGTGGAGTACAGACTTTAAAAATCCTATGCGCATTGTGTTGACAGTGACCTAACAGTTCTTCATCATAGGAGTTGGCTACTTCTTAGAGGATTTTTTGATTCTGCTAGAAAAATCACCAACACCATCAAAGCATAATAGTGAGCAAAAGCATAGAAAAGGTATTGAGTTGTTTTTAAAAATGACTCAAAGAAATGTGGTCATTTTTTGAGGCTTTTTCTCAAACAGCTCATTGCCTTGTCTATGCTACCACATTTTTCATACATTTTCCATTATGGGCATATCTTGTAATTATTCCAATCTTTATCGGAAAATTGAAAAATGAACAAATGAAGTCAAGGAATCTTGAACTTAATACTTCCATGGAGAAAATGCAACTAGAAATAGTTTATAAGGAAGAAGAATATGAAATGTAAGTGAAAAAAAGGAGAATCGGTGTGGTGGAAACTTGAAAGTATTATCTATAAAGGTAGACAAGTTCTATAAAAAACTTGTTAACATAAAAATTTGCATTCTATAATGTGAAATACACTTCCAAATATGATAACAATAGTTGCATATGCAAAGGCAATAGTTGGAAGTGTTAAAATTGAAGCAAAACAACTGAAGACTAAAATTAACCACTTAGAAAAGGAATTAAAAGACAAGAATATTTTATCATCAATGAAAATGAGGTTAGTCTTCTGTAAAAACACTTGAAAAAGAAGTAGACCAAATTAAATGAGATACATAATGTATTCAATCAAGATATTCCTCTCGCTCTCGAGAGGTTGAGGAAGGTGTATGTGTAGATTCTTCTTTGTTCATCATATGACCAAACCAACTATTCCAACACATCTATATGGGTGTGTTTATGTTAGGAAAGGTCATCTTTCACACCCAAACACATTGAAACAGTATAAGCCACATTATACTGGTGAAGTCTCTTAAGAGACCAAAGTGCAAAAGGGTAGCAAACTTCAACAAGCAATTACTCAGAAATCATGGCACTTGGAAACATTTTGTATCAGGCTATGAGATCATGTAGGGACCCTCTACAACAACTTCTCTCAATTTTTGATATCTCCAAGTCATTTTCCCATGGTGAATAGGTTTTAGTTGATGGAAAATGGGTCAATTGCATGTAGTGTAAAGTTGCAAAGTAGACTACATTTTTTTTTGTTCTTCGTGGGGCCAAACAATTAGTGCCAACACATCTAGGTGGGCACATCTACACTAGGAATGGTTGTTGCACTTAATTATGAAAGGTTTGTATTCTTTCCTATTCAAAGGGTCACAACTTTTTGCCTTTGAAAAGTCACAACCAAATTCATATCATCACTATTCGTGAGAACCTAAATTGATTTATTTGTAAATTTTTCAGATATTCTTGGGGAAAAGGAAATTCTTGAACTTTCAGTTGGTTTTGTTTCTATCATGCACATCTCTTTAAGTTGTTTATTGACTATTGTAAGCATGCAATTTTAACTTTTAAAGTTTCATTCTTCTAATTATTGGGTTTGAAATCATGTTTAGAAATAGGATGAATATCTATGAAGTTTGTTGTTGGAAAGGTTGATTCATGGTCTCTTAATCTCCAATAATCCAATGCCCTTATGATCTTTAATAACACTTGCGTGCCTTGAGTTTTTGTTTGTGATACTTAGTTGTTACTTTCCATTTTATTTTGTCAATAGTTTTATGATTTTTTATTTATCTACATAATACATGAAGCATGAAGCATGGTAGCATCAAGCATCAAGCATAAAGCATACGCATGAATTTCCTCTGTGAAGCACATAAAGCATGAAGCATTACTATATTCATATGATTGATTTAATGTTCAATAATCTTACAAGAGAATAATGTTCAAACTTTATTATATATTTACAATTATAGAAAATAAGAGTGCTTGGAAAACACTTGGATTTTAAATATTTGAAGTAAACCATCTACAAATATCTATTGAAGAGTGGATTAATAATAAAAAATATGGACACCATTAATAAAAAAATATCTTTATTAACCAAATAGTCATGTAGGAAGACATGGGGTGCCGGTCCTAGCTTAGTTGGTTAAGGTGTTCCCTGTAGCAGGGCACCCACCATGGGTCCGACTCTCCGGCGCTCCCGTGGTACCGGTTAGTGTGTCCCGCCAGCACTGCCGGTCACGGTAAAAAGTTTACCGGTGGTGGGGGATTATATGGGGGGCCGTGCTGCACCTGATTCCCCTCGTTAAAAAAAAAAAATAAAAATAAAAAAAAATGTAGGAAGACATCAATATATGTCAATATAAGTATAAAATATATACAAAATAACCATATAGGCTTACAAGAATGTCATTTAAGCATACACTGTCAAGTATATGCAATACAAAATATGTCTAAAAATGCCATATAGGCATATAACAAAGGACCCCAATCAAAATTCATTGACCTCCAAGAGGAGGAAATAAATAGGTGGCATTTTTGGTCGGTTGGATGGTGATGCGTATGACACTCGTTTACTTTGAATTCAATAGTTACTCTTATTTAGTCCCAGATCAAGCTTCACCTATTACAATAAAAAGTAAAGACATTAATATATAAAAAATACATTATAAAAAATGATGTACTTAACAAAATAATCACTTACCATCGCCAAATGTTATCTCTCCTCAAGCAGAAGATCTGCATGCTTAGGGTCTAGCATGCCAAAGTCCTATAAAAGCCATCCAAATGGAAATTAAACTATGAATCAATAATCATTTTAGTTTTCAATAATAAACAACTATAGATCAACAAATGTAATTTAAAATTTACTAATCTACCTCATACCCTTGTGAGATCCATCAAGTTGTCTATTGCGGAAGATATACCACACTCCATTTCCCTATCAACATCGAGAGGTGTTTTTATGAGATCTAAAAATAAAACAATAAATCATTCAATCACGAAAACTAGAATAGTGATGCAGGTCATGGTTATAATGTATGAGATAATCAACAAAAAATTGAGTACTTGTTGAACTATATATTTATTACTATTATGCTTATTATTTTCCCTATCTATAGCTTGTTCGAAAGAACTTGTTTTAGGTTGTTGTCCATAGTAGCAAGGCAGTGAACTATTTGATAATGTTTTGGTAGACATGTATGAAAAATGTGGTAGCATAAAGAAGGAAGTGAACTGTTTGAAAAAATGCCTCAAAGAAATTTAGTCTTATGGTGCTATGAAAAAATTGTTTGTCATGGCATTCCATCACCATGAGACCTGGATTTTTTGAGGCATTTTTTTTCAAATAGTTCATTTCTTTATCTATTGTATTATGTTGGGATGGGGTGGATGGTATAGTGTGGTCTTGGTTATGAGATGGAGGGGGATCATGACATGAAGAGGGAGGGGTTTTTTCTATCATGAGGGGGAGACCACATTTCGAGAGTGATCATACAATGGAGTGGAAGAGGTACTTTGATCAAGACACAAAAGGATGTCATTAGATGAAGTAGGGGAGAGGGGATTGTGAGAGGGGGATGAAGTGGTATCGTTCTATTGAGATGGAAATATATCATTAGATGAAATGGAAGGGATATGTTGTCCTTGATTGAAAATGGGATCATGAGATGGAAGGGATCGTATGATGGAGGAGAAGGGTTTCCTTGATCTTTATATGTAGGGAAATCTATGTTAGCATGCTTTGGATTCAGAGATGGACATAGTTCATTTGATATGGATGGTGTGATGAGGGAGAAAGGTTTTATAGACTCTTCAACTTGGATAAATGGATTAATAAGGGATTCATTTAATATTTATGGTATTAGGGTTTATCTTGATGTGGGGGTGATGAAGGTGGATGCATGATATGAGAAGATTGCACCACTTTGGTTTTGCATGGGGAAACAACCACCTTTACAAATTGTCCTTGGAGGAAGTTATTATGAGAGACATGCGATGAATTTGCTTGGTAATAGTGGGGTGATGTGGATTTTAAGGATTTGGGATATGAACAAGTGGAATAAGAGGTGGAAGCTTCCATGGATTGGTAAATTATGGATGAGGATGAGGACCTTGAAAATGATATGGAGGGGAATTTTGGATGAAGGCTTGGTTTCTATTGTCAAAGGAAGTGGAAAGATAAGCAAGAGGAGATGGATTTGGATTGGATGAAGGTAGGGAGGATGGAAGCTTAACATCAATGCCAAGGAGACATCTAAGCATGACATCCTTATAATTATGGAAGTGGTAGGTGAGGATAAAATTAGAGGTTGTGAATGGGGATGATATGGGTGGGACTTGAGGGGAGATTTGGATAGGGGATTGGTGTAAAATTGGAGCATTCTATCTATTGAAAATGGATTCAAAGTTATCTAAAATGCTCTCATTGTCATCATTGGGATTATATTTGGGTTGTTCAAAAAGGATATCCTCATCATCATCGATATGGTTGGTGTTGGTTGGAATAGATGAAGTTGGATTAGAATAGATTAGGTTTGATGGAGGATAAATTAGATGGCTAGGCACAGTGAAGGATTGACTGGAAGAAATATTGGTATTGATTTTGGACGAGGATAGAAATTAGGATGATGGATTAGAAATGAACTTTGGAATTCAAAGAATAGGATGAAGATGGAGGATGGGATTAGATTTGTGGATCAAATGGGTATGTGCAGGATCATGATGGGCCAAAAAGTGGCGATATGATGGGTATTTGTAGGGTATGTGGCTGACAACTTTTTTTTTACCCAAATTTGATGAAATGAAAAGGGTTTTTAAAGGAGATTCTCAGCTTTCCACCAATATAAATTATGCTTTAGTTTGAATTTAATAAATTATTATTATCAATTTTCTATTTGAATTACACCTAAAGTCCTGATTGATAGGCTGATTGAAAAACATCTATTGCTTTCAAACAATATCAATTTTTTTGAATCCAAAACATGCATCACATTCTATGCTTCACATACTATAGGATTTAAAAAAGAAAAAATAAATTTCATGAAGTTTGACCAAGTTAAGGTGGTCAGACATACAAGTTTTTATATTTTTTTAAAGTTGTAATAAAAAAATCATAATTAATTATTTACTTGGAAACAAATTACAAAAAATATGCATCACATCCAAACATGAGTGCTCTAGTTATTTCTAAAATCTTATAAAAAAATATTATCATTTTATTGTGGTTAGGGTGGTTAGATAGACACCTACTTCTTATTTTTTCCCTGAAATTCAAGTACTACTACATTGAAATTTCAAATTTTCACCAAATAGATATTTAAAAAAAAATAAACCTAGTAGTTTAGAAACTAAATTCAATTTGCTACAGATTCTATTCTTACATATTTTTGAAATAATATAGATAACTTATTCAAATTTTTTATGTCAAGTTACCTAACTCTGATTTTTCTGAATTTTTCGCCACTTAAGGGCCTATTTTTTCCATGATGATCCTGCACATACCAAAATCCAAGATCTTAAAATGATTTGATTTGATTAAAGAGGATTATCTATTCATAAGGTAGTGAGTTGTTTGAAAAAATGCCTCAAAGAAATGTGGTCACATGGTTATGGAATGTCATTTCATCACCATGAGATCACATTTCTTTTAGGATTTTTTTCAAACAACTAGAACTGTCTTGTCTATGTTATTGCTTACTATTATGCTTTGATAGATTTTTTCCGAGCATCCATAGTTTTTTGGAAAGCACCCATTTTAGGCTTTTAGCCATAGTAGTAAGGAAGTGAACTATTTGATAAAATGCTTTGGTAGTCATGTATGGAAAATGTGGTAGCATAGACAAGAAAGTGAGCTATTTGAAAAAATTCCTCAAAGAGATGTGGTCTCATGGTGATGGACATCACCATGAGACCACATTTATTTGAGTTGTTTTTTTGAGCAACTCATTGCCTTGTCTATGCTATTGCTTACTATTATGCTTTGATAGATTTTTTCCAAGAATCCATAACATAGACAGGGTACTGAAATTTTTGAAAAAATACCTCAATAAAATGTGGTTTCATGGAATTCCATAACGAGAAAATGCAATTGGAAACTACTCCTAGTTATTAGTTATTCTATGTGAAGTAATTGCATCACTACTTATGTTGACTTTCTAAAAAACTATATTATAATTGAAATATTTTCATTTATCAACATCTAGTTATTAGTTATGCAATTTGAAGTAATTATTTGAGTTTGAAAGATGTACAATTCAATGTAAGGGTGATCACACAATATTGGTTTACAAGCTTTGGCCAAACTGGACACTAAACTAATTTTTTCTAATTAAATCTCCACTTTCATGCATCTATAGCGACTAAACTGTGAGGAATTCGAAGATGATGCAAACTAGTGATTTGTGAAATTTTTTCTATAGATTCTAAACATAATTTTTTCAAAAATTTTGGAATCATATTGCACTTCTTTTTCCATCTCCTTTGAAAACTAGTTTTTTTCTAGTAAACACCCTTCTACTCACCGTATACAACATAATTTTTTTTCCATGAAGGATAAAATTATATTTTTTTCAAATTTAGATTTGTAATTATGATATCTAGCTCTTTCATTTGGTTTCATAGTGTTTTATTGAATTTTTTTTCCCTAATCAACTTTTGAAGTCAACCCAATTATAGTTCTGACATAAGTAGACTAACTGACTGAGAATTAAATTGAAAGCATTTAAATGTTGTGCTACTGAATCACCATCTTTCATTTTCAATGAATATAATTTCCTTTTCAGATACAAATTATTGATGAGACTCTTAGTTTGATAAATATCCCCTATTCTTTTCCATAATTTATATGCATTGGTTTCCATTGAAACATTTAAAAGAACAACATCAGCCAGACATAACCTTATTGTTCCTCTTGCCTTCTTATCTAACTTAGCCCAATCTTCATCTAAAATAGTTGTAGGTGTCTTTGTCTCATTATCAACTGCTAACCACTGATCTCTTTCTTCAAGAAGATCTTCCATTTTTTATTTCCACATTTCATAGTTAGAACCATTGAACCTTTCAATCTCTAACCTTGAATTCATTGTAACAAAACTTAATTCCAAAATCAGAAAATAACAAAAATAATAAGAGCTCCCACTAAGCTAAAAAACCTCCAATATTTTAAGAGAAAGGCGTCCCAATACTCTACCCAACCTTAGCTTTGATACCAAATGTTGAAAAATGAGGTGTTTTCTTAGCTTAATACTCTGTAAAACTTTAATATTGCTGATCTATGTAAGCTCTTTCCTTTGTTACATATATTCTTTGTGGGTGATTATCTTGATTAATTCATTTTACTATTGTAGAATGTAGAGAGAAGTTGATAGAAGAACTAGATAGGATATTAGAAAGATTACACAAGATGTACCATGGAGAAACCCTTTTAGGAAAAAATTCCACCAAGAATTATTCTATTATTCAATCTCAAATTACAATAGCTCCAATTCTTGCTTGAGAATGCTTCTTCTATCTTTACCAATCTTCTTCACACCTGTAATAACAATTATGAAAACTCTATTCAACTTGAATGAGATATAGAGACAATATGCAACCTTGTAATCTCCAAATGGTGATAATTACAATGCACAAGTTCAAGCCCTTGAAAAGGTACGCCATATTCCTTCAAGTTGAGTTATTCAGTGAAGACTAAAGCTTACAACATGTGCTTCATGCATTTGGGTGTCCCAAACTGAAGCTACAACTTCTCCTTCACTTTGGTGATAATTCCAAAGCTCTTCCTCAAAGTTGATGCCCTTAAGTAAAGCTACTTAACTGAGCCTTTAGAAATATCTTATCATGCATGAGAGGTAAATCCAATAAAGCATCTTGGGTGCCAAGGTTGGCTTCAAGTGCTTTATAGTTAACTGAAACATTTACTCAACACCATTCCCAAAGAATGGTCATCCCTTGTTAACTAGAGGTAGTCCTTGTTATCTATCATACCACACAATGTTATTTAGCCATGCATTACAAGTTAAATGAAGCTAACTACATGCAGCTCAAAATAACCAACATGCATGCAACATGCACTTGCATGCAACTAAAGATAACTTAACTTAACTGAACTGAACTGAACTAAACTAAACTAAACTAAACTAAACTAAACTAAACTGATCCTGAACTGAACTGAAATAATTTGAACTGAACTTAACTGAAATTAATTGAACTTCAAGCATGCAAACATCAAAACCTAACTCCTAGGATCTTTACATGCATTCAGAAGTGATAAATGTTACTTTGTATAGTTAACTGAACATAAGGTGAGTTTCACCTTACCATGTGAGTGTCCCATGTGTCCCTATTATTTAGGAACTCACTATGGATGCCCTCACATGCTTCTTACATTTAGAATTAATTACAAATTTCAATAATTATGATTATTTCATCAAATATTAATCTCATCCTAATCTTAGTGTTGTTGAACACATTCCAAGAATCTAGGAGATACATGAAATAATTAATGTTTAGGATTTGCAATTAAATGGCATCCTATTTCCAACAACAAAAAAAATTTAAATGAATTCATTTGATCCCCCAAAATTTAAACCAAAAGTCATTTTTTATCAGCATTTTGATAGGAGTAAAGGAGACTCCATTATAGGTATGGTTTAAAACTAGTGGGGTTCTATCCAAGGGGGTTTGATCTAAGGTGGTTCGATCAAAATCTCTTCAATTAGAATCCTATAAATATAACTTTCAAGGCTTAAATCATTATATTTTCTAAAAATATGTGATTTCAACAAAAATCAGGATCTCCCAGAAATTTTAAACCAGTATTGTGGGATCACCCATAATCAATGATATGAATATAAGTTGTACAAATCTATTATGTACAATTCATTAGTTAAACTCTTTATTCTATTACCTGAGTGAAGGTTTGAACTCCACTGCCACTAGAAGGTGTTGTCATGAAATCTCTAATACTAACCTATTCAACATCCAAAATTAGATATTAGAATACCATTCATATATCAATTCTATTCATATATGATATTTATAATTGTTTACTAGTTACATACCTCGACAATAGATATCATCGAGTAATAAGGAGGTGGAGGGCCAGTGAAAACAATATGAACACTATGACCCTGAAATTATATTACAATAATTAAACTAAATTAGTTAATCTTGCATTTCAAAAATGAAATTAAATAGATTAAATTCAATGAACATACTAACATT
The DNA here is from genome assembly GCA_007258455.2 of Sequoia sempervirens. Classification (NCBI taxonomy): domain Eukaryota; kingdom Viridiplantae; phylum Streptophyta; class Pinopsida; order Cupressales; family Cupressaceae; genus Sequoia; species Sequoia sempervirens. Next base: position 7,655 of record VDFB02015304.1, on the reverse strand, counting down.
TACCTGAGTATCGAGGCCGAAAGCCTCATTGAACATGGCATATATCATCACCAACTAGTCAGGTGTAGACATAACCTGCACAATGACAACCTAACTATTTATGGGGTTATATGTACAAATGGACCCACAAGCCTAACAAATATGCTATGGAACCCTACTTGTTGAAGTCTCCCCTAGCTCACACTATACTGTAGCACTCACATGCTCGATGATACTCTAGGTCAGAGAACTAATCGTCTGTATAGTATCCACCTTAGCACTCTCCTTCACAACAGAAGGGATAGCAATGTGCTCATAAGTCATTAAAGCGAATGCTCGTCTTGCTAGCCTTGTTGAGGATCAATATGTGAACCTCGTCTATCGTATGTCGACCCACCACCTCTCCCCTAGAAGTTTCACATATCAAAATAGTTGGGGATTTTGATGACGACAAACTCACAGTAAAGTTTCCTCAATAAATATTGGGGGACCTCATTATTGTTGCATGGAGGATGGTCAAAAACCATTCACCGCCTCTTTTAAAAATTATCTTTTATCCCTTGGTGGTTGCACCAATGGATAGGAAGCCTCTTTCTTGTAGGGTGAAGAGGTTGATTTGTACATGGGTTAGTGAATAGTGAACACAAGTCATAATTTATAATTTTTTATTTTTGTACTTATGTGTAGGATAGTTTATCTACATAAAAATCTATGTACTCCCTCCTCTTATCTACCCAACCACTTAATTTCTTTCTAATTACATCTACATGTGTTAACATAGCTTGGAATTTTCAAGTGTGGTTCTCTCTGAGTTTGAACTTAAAGGATCATTCAACCTTGCAATTAAATCCTCAGTTTTTTTCTGTTGTTTTCAATTTCCCCCATTAAATTTTGTTGAGTTCCAAGAGGATGTTGAGGAAATGTTGGAGGAGTTTGTTGTTGTGGTTGTTCACTAGGATTTTGTTGGTGTAGTTTCTCACAAGGAGGAGAAGGATTTTGAGGAGGAGAATTAGGTGGATTATCAACTCTTGAAAATTAAAGAAATTAACATCAAAAACATATTAAATCTACATATTTAACAACAAATTCATAAAAAAAAAGAAGCTTACTCCTTTGAGCTCCCTAGCGATGTGGTGGTATTCAGGTGAAGAAATATCAAGGATTCAGTGAAGAAATTGATGAATTTGGGGTCTCCACAATGCGAGCATTCCTTGGAAGGGTTTGCATACCGTAGATGGAGGAAATGTGATAGTGTAAAATGAATTCAATTTGCTTTTATTTCTTATAACAACTCATAATTTTAGAGTAATAAAGTCATCACCTAATTAATTAATTGGGTCACTTTATGTTTTATTACACTTAAGCTAAACTTAGGAGTGATTTTATTTCATTGTTTGCTTTAATTAATTAGTTTATTTTTTCATGATTAGAGCTTCTAGTATTAGAACATGTTGTCTCATTCATTCCTATGAGGACACTTTTTATGTTCTAATCTAACCCTAATCTAGGGTTAGCTCTCATCCTTTTCATAAGGATTGATTCATTGTAATTGTATTATCAATTTTCCATGGCAACATATTCAATGCGACAATTGTTCACATAACATGCAAATTGGTGTTTTCATTAGATCTAAGTTGTTAGGAAATCATATCTTGCTTATTTCTTCATAGTGTGATAGGTTTATCATTGTAGGTGTTTCATGGGAGCTATGTATTGAATCAGTCAATACCAACATAGTATTAGAGCACCAGATCTGCAGTCACCTTGTCCACTTTTTTGAATAAATCAACTCCTGCATTAATATCCATGATCCGTGGTCAAATTTTGAGCATTCCATTAAATCCAGAGCTGTCGAAATAGTTAGGCTTTCCTTTTATTTTGTTGAAAAAAGCCTTTGTTTGTCAGGTTTGTGAGGGTTTGAAGATAGGACATTTTTTTGCAAAATCTGGAGGTGGGCAAAAAATCAAGGCACTTTCAGCTAAAATGGACACTGCCATCGCATCTGGAGTAGTCAAAAACCTTAAGATAGCTTGTCGTTTTGCTCAAATCTGAGCAGTTGCAAGAAAAGTAAAAAAAAATTAGAGGCACGTAGATCCATACAGATATGGGTGCCTCGATTTGTGTGCACAATAGGTACAAGGCTATTCCTTTTTTTCAAAAAAATTACCATTGATAAAAAAAATTAAAATTTTTAAATTATTTTTATCCTGCAATCAAAAAATAAATACATGAAATTTTTTGAAAATAAAAAATTACAAAATTACAAAATAAAAAAAAAAGTTTTTGAAAAATCAAAGGGCAGCACTTATTGCCCTATGCAAGAGGTACGTAGGCACTACCACCCCGTACCTACGTGAGGCCTGCTGCTTCAAACCTGGCAACTCAACAAACATGGTCATCAACCTTAAAAATTAGTGGTGAATCTTCACAAAAATGTGGTAGAAGGTATAATCACTGGCGACAATGGAAATACAGCGAATATTTCGTATATACCGACCACTGTGAAGTTTTTCCGACGTGAGGGAATTTTCAAGTGACTGTCAAATTTTTCCAGCAAGGGAAAAAAATTTTCTCAATGATGGCCATCAAATTTAAGCATGTATCTTGTTGATGTTGAAGAATGACATCATGCTAACATAATTTTATGGAAAACCCTCTTTGCCTTCCTCCCAACCCTAGTTTTCCTTCAAGGAGCAATTTTTTGCTTTTTGGTGTAACTTAAGCATACGGTGTCTAAATTGGGAAAATGATATATCGTCGAAAATTTGGTCCCACAAAATTTCCAGTGGTGCAAGTGTCATTGCCATAATTTTCTAGTGGTTCTTGTTATTCTCAGTCAAAGTCATGTCTTCATTTTGCACTTTCGAGCTTGTAACTTTTCTCCTATATCTCTGATTTTCACGATTCAAGTAGTGTTGGAAAGGTGTTTCAAAGCTCTTCGGATCTATTCGTGCACTTTTTTCTAGAATCTTCCCCAAGTACATTTTATTCAGTATTTTTTTTCACACTTTTCTTAATTACTTGGATGTCTTGGCACCTAGAAAGGATCTGTTTGTGTGAGATGACATTATTTGATCTACTTTATGAATACTGAGGATTTTAGTTTCTAATTTTTTCTTTTGAGTGAGTATCATGGGTTTTACTATTCATCCTTCTATGATCAACTTGGACAAGAACAACTATGAGTCGTGGAAAAATGGCATCCTGACACATCTCAAGTGGCTTGATATTTTTCCTTATCTATATGGACTCATACCTACACCAGACACACTAGGGAGTTTTTCAGCATGGGGCAACATCGTAGATCATATTGTAGGGGTTATATGTTCTAGTGTTGATCTTGACACTATGTGTAGATAGGGAAAAATCCAAAGGTTTAATGTGTGGAAAATAATAAACTAATTAAAACATATCAAGCACCATGACACAAATTAGAATGAAAATAAAAATAAAGAAAGAACATGCAAACCCATTTTCAAACTTAAATTTGATTGATCTCCATGGCTCTTCTCCACCTGCATAAGAATGCAATATTTCAAAGGTTGATTGTTGAAGGAATGTTGGTTGCTCAGTTCTGCAGCATAATGACCTGATGGAGATGATAAATGAAGATAGATGAAAGATAGAAGAATGATTTTGACAACATAAGGATGTCTGAAGAATGTGATGCAAATGGCCTGTGAAAGGTTAGATTTATAGATTTTCAATGTGGACAGAGATAAGATTTGATAAGATTGATAAGGATTTGATTTTTGACAAAAGAGGAAATACAATGAGATGAGATAAGATTTTCAAAAGATAGAAAGATTTTGATTTATTGTTTTACAGAAAATAAAACAAGATAAGATAAGATGTGAAAAGATATAAAGATTTTGATTCTCTTTTAAAGGAAATAAATTCTAAAAAAGATGAGAAGGATAATTGATGAATTATCTAATTAAATAAATTAATTAGATACACATGAATTTATATTTTGGAAATAAAGCGAGAGGATCCTTTTAAGATTTTATTAATTAAATAAATATTTGATTTATTTAATTAATGTTGGATTTATGATTTCATTAATTAAATAATATAAATTATTTAATTAACATTAGAAGAATTGATAGAAATGATTTAATTAATTAAATAATATAAATTATTTAATAACATTAGAGGGATGGATGGAAATGATTTAATTAATTAAATAATATAAATTATTTAATTAACATTAGAGGAATGGATGGATTATGCATAGGAAGGAAATAAATGAAATTAGTCAAATAAATAAGATTTATTTAACTAATTAGATGATGACATGGGTACCTAGGGAAAAACACAATACAAGGTGTCTAAATGATGCAATGTTGTGACAAGGTATCATAAGAGGACAATTTTTTGATGTCTACATTTTTCCCCTCTTTGAAGTGATGTTCGAGATGATGAGATTTGTGTCGAGTAACATCATTTCAAAGAAGTTAAGGTATGGATAGAGGAAAATAGTTAATGATAGAAAGATAGGATTATGGAATGATGATGCCCCCTCGAGAGGATAGGCAGGTTGAACAAACACGGGTAGGCTCTCGAAATGAAATGATAAAGGGAGGGATAAGAAAAATGATGCAAGATAGGAAGTGGATGAAGGAGATGAATGATACGTTATGTTGCAATGAAGGTGAGCAACCATGATGTTTGATATAGCACTAGACGTTATACACCAAAATAAAAGGACCAAGGTGATGATGTGTCTCATGCCCCAGTGTAATACAACCTTGTATAGACGTATGAGGAAGTAGATTTAGAGCATTTAAAGTCTTAATGCACGAAAGGTATGATGTGACCTTAGATGCAAAGGATAGTGCAAAAAGTTACTCCAACATACACAAGATATGAATATTAGCTGGAATGATATGGATTTAATACAAATGTAAGATAAAATGATAACACATACAAGCAAGCAAGCAAGCATGCACAAATGATACAAAAACAAACAAGGAATTGCCCCTATCAAGCTTTAAACCATTGATTGATTGATTGATTGATGATGATGATGATAGTATTGTCATTGTGGGGAGTGACATATCCCTAGAGCAACACAAGGATGATGATAATTGATTGATTGACTGGTTGATTTGGTTTATGACAAGATTAGGATGAAGACCAAAGGATGTGATTGGATAATTTGACAAGATTGATTGACTTGATTGGTATGGATTAAGGATTGACTTGCATTTGGATTATTGCTTGGATTAATTTTGAGTGATTTGATTGGATTAAATGGTTTTGATGAAGATGATTGATTGATTGGTTGAATGGTTGAATGACTGGATTGATTTGAATTGAGATGATGGATTGATTAGATGAAATTGATTTCATTGGAATGATTTTGATTGAGTGGATTGATGAAGAAATGAATTGATTTGATGATAATGATTAGATGGATTAGAAAAAGTGATGTGGTTTGATTTTATTGCTTAGAGTTTTGTTTTTTTGGTTTTTTTTGGATTTTTGAAATGTTTTGAATTTTTTTGGATGTTTGAAATGTTTTGAATTTTTTTTGGACTGTTTAATTGTTTTGACTTTTTTTTTTAGATTTTTGAAATGTTTTGAGGTGTCAAAGGATGAAAATTTGAGTAGCCTTTATGCTAGATACCAATGACAAGGGGAAAACCAATTCTAAGTGCAAGGGTGGGTGATGGGATAAGGGATAAAAGGCTCATGATAGATGAATGGATGGTATGGATGTATGCATCATAAGAGAGAAAGGATGTGATATCCAAAGACTATGTTGCATAGGAATAACATGCCCCATTCTAGGTACAAGACTTAGGATTTTTTCATGACAAAGTTTATGACAATAGGATAATGATAGGCTTGTTTGGAAGGATGAGGTATGTCAAGAGATACTCAAAACATATATCAACCTTTTCCCCTATATCTTTATCAAGATCAAAAGGAGAAGGGTGGATAAGTGGACTCAATATGGAAGGTATGTATGATGGCTAAAGATGATAGGTAGGATGGAAATGATATGACATGAATGATAGCTTGGATAGATAAGACATTGTGCCCCCAAGTGTAAGTGACATAGAAGATCAACCTACACATGACACCTATTTGCGATTTTTTCATCATGGTACTTATCCAGGGTGCCTATTTACCAGGTTTTCACCATTGGACGAAGGGATTTCTCTTTACTTTTTTTTTTATGTTTTTTTTTTTTACTTTTCAACTTTTTGGATAGGAGAAGGATATGGATAGGAGGTACTCAAGTGTCTAGTTGCATGAAAGGTGATAGTCCAACTAGAGATGGATGTCATTGCATGGACCATGTCAAATGTCATTATGCTCATAGATGTTGGTAAGGGATGACATAAAAGGGATGGATTAGGTAGATGGCAGATTATGAAAGGCTTATGGAGGGAAATAGTGGATGATGATGTGGATTGTATAGGACTTGTAAAAAAAGATGGATGAAAGGTTTATGCAAAAGCATGGACCATAGGAAGGTGATTGGGAAGATATGTAGGATATTAGTTGAAGGATGGGGAGATTGAGGTATGTGGAATTGTTGTGAACTGGAAGGGAACCATGACCAATGGTTGCACACACTATGATAAACGTTGAAGCTTTTGATGTGGATGTGGTGTAGGAAGCACTGGAGATGTTTGCTTAGGAGGTGGTGGATGAAGTGTTTTAGGTTCCCACACAGACTTATTATTTTTATGATTTTTATTTGGCTTGTGGGACTTAGGAATTTGAGACTCTTGAATAGAGTGGGAATTTTGGATTGAAGGGGATGGTTGGAATTTTTGTAATGTAGATTCCTCATTTGACTTGCTTTCTTTTTTCTTAGGTACCCAAACCAATTTAGTTTTGGCTTTTACTTTTGGAGGTATGGGCTTATACAACTTTTGGATGCATTTTACTTTGAATTTTTTTATTTATGTCCTAAGGCATGAGAACCCTTAGGATTTTTTACTTTATAGGTAGAGGCATTGAAATTATCGCTTTTGAATCCCATGGGTATGGTGGAATGGGTGGAAGCTTCATATTTATACATTGTGTGCATTGATTGGTCATGATTAAGATGTTTAGAGGATTTATGGATAAATGGATAAGAGGTTTGGATGGTAGGGATATTAGGTGTTGGGAGTAATGGTGGTAAAGTGGATGGAGGGATATTAGGAGTTGGAAGCAATGGTGGCAACGTGGATGGAGGGATATTAGGAGTTGGAACCAATGGTGGCAAAGTGGATGGTGGAAGGTGTATGGTCACATGCTTTTGAAATTTGTAGGATGATGGAGGAGGGATGGAAACATATGTTTTAGGGATACAATAGGCTTTATGATGGAAAGTGGAATTAGGAGGCCTGGAGGAAGTACCAAAATCTTTAGGTTGTTGTCCTTGGGGTGTAGGTCCAAGGCCATAAGAGCATGGAGGGAATTTGACATGGATGGGCTCCAAAATACCTTGTTCATGAAGGTCTAGACCTTTACCTTGGTGGTTCATGTTTTGGAGTGTGCAATGGACAATGGGAATAGGTGTAGGTGGAAGACTAGACACGAGTTCCTTATTGGATGGAGAAAATGAAGAAAGGGAAGATAATGGTTGTTGTTGTTCTAAGGAGGAACATTCATGAATGAGGTTGGAAAGACCAAAAGGATATGATTGAGGACTTGCAATGGGGTTGATA